>VICI01001214.1:0-24681 GCA_019593645.1 Akabosia matsudoensis | reverse complement strand
TCGTGTTTTAGCGTATCTTGCAGATCGTGTTTTAGCGTATCTTGCAGAAACGCCTTTCGCTACTTTTGAGAATCGTGCATAAGCGTTTTATTTCTTGTACATTGAATGGAAAAAGAATCCAGAAAAAATAGTAACGAACGACTAATAAAATATATTTAGCGTAACACGATACGATATGTGACATATTCTATGCATGAAGTAATTGCCCGTTCAATTTTCAAGTTACATGGTGCAATACAACACGATCATACCTGCATAACCCTTTCCAGGATTGCATGAAAACTTAAACAAAACATAAAAACGAGAATTATTTCCTTTGCTCACCATGAATGACAGATAAGAATTTTCGCAATGCGAACTTCCATACAGGTCTTCACAGTAAAATTTGTAGTCCGTTTCGGTGAATAATTTCTATCTACAGGCAATGAAGGATCATACGAACCTCTCACTTTTTGTCATTATCATACAAGTCGTATCAAGACAAATACTATCCGATATGTGACTAAATAAGTTTGATATACTTACTAAATTAACTTACAAGCGGCAATCCGTATATTTATAAGCATTAAATGCCAGTCGATCATGATATTATGACACCTTATTTTTCGCTAAACGTTCCTCTATAAAACTTTCCCCCACTTTTTTATACATGACTACCCTAGTTTAATACAGTTGTTGGGCATGATTATGAAGTTGTCTATTTATCCCAGCGGGAGACTACCGAACAAAACTTTCCATTTTCTCCAATTGCAAATTGACATATAAGCTTAGTAAGAAATTGAATGGAGAAAATAAGCCAGATTCATTGTGCATTGATTATTAGGCTAGCATTTATGAGTTGTCTAACTCCAGAATCTTTTAAATTAGAGCTGAGTTTACTACCAGTCTTTAGTCAATTTAGCCCATTTTCTGGCCAAATTGATACGCTTTACCGCATTTTTCAACACTAAAACAATTGAAAATCATTTTTAAGGTTTATTTCTACGGCGTAAGAAGCAACAATATACTTATTTCGGATAAGCGAATTGCACTGGCGCTGTTTTTGGCACAGCATAGGTTGAACTCAGTTGCTTCTAACAGTTTCCTTCCTGCACAGTCTCACTACGTAGCCTAACTATGAGTTCGATGGGTTTTTCTGTCCGTCTACTGACTGGCGCTCTACAATTTACCAATCGAGAACGAACTTCTCGATCCTCAAGCAAATTGATTTTGTGTCATATTGGTGAAATTTTAGGGGCAGCTCATCGAGGGGCCATTTGGTATAGTGAAGCAGTAGGTAGGGATTTTCAACAGATTGGTCTAATTTTAATGATTGGTGTAACGTTTTTTCGTTGCCTCGGTTTCGATCAAACTTGGTGGAGCGATGCCTTAGGCTCTTGGGAAGACACATATTTATTTTCCTCCCAACCAGGCAACGTTACAGGTCGGGTTAAAGGGTCAACTTTGTGTCTGCATTTACGGGGTGTCGTTCGAAAGTTCACATTAGAGCTTTTGAAGGCTAATTCATTTTCTGTCTTCCGCTACATCATGACACATATGACTCAAAATTTATATTTTATTTAACGTTTTTCGAGTCAGTATGTTGAAAAGAACGATTAAACCTGTTTTCCATCTTTCAGTACGTTTTTGAAAGAAAAAATTAGCGCATCTAAGTACAGTTCCCTAAAGATGTGAATCGTAATAGTATACTTACATTTACATTGTACATTTTTCCTATATAAAATGCAACTCTATGAGTAGTTCGCAAAAGTATTCTGTGTAAATACGTCACAGTAAACAAAACAAAAATTTTATGTTTCAAAAGTTAATTAACAATCGCATTTTACAGTCATAAAGGATTCTTTTCATTAATACTTTTTCGATGATTGGAAAAGCCACAATTCTATGAGAAATATTTTTCGGGTTGAAAGTGGCTGCTTGGAATGGTACTACTATGTATTCTAACTTTCCATCAAGGTCTGCTTAGCCACATATAGCTACTAAAATAACAAAATCAAGACGTGTCATATCATGATATAATATCATAAAACTGTATTTGAAAAGACTAACTCTGTTTTGCAACTGCAGGTTTATCAGTACGAACATGACATGATAGTAAAAAGTACGGCAAAAAGTGCACACCGTAAGTGTCAGAGCTTTGTTACAACCAACGCAACTTACGTGCTGCAGTGCTGTATGCGACTATGTCTACCTTTAGGTTAAAGCAGTAATGAGTAAATGCTTATTATCTCAGTCATAAATTTTTTTATTAGGTCTAAATTCTTTTACAACTTCTTTATATAATATTTGGGATGAATGAGTCGAGTAAACTGTTCGAAAACATAATCATCCTGGAATGCACAAATTGCATGCATACTACGGCTGTAGCGAACTAGTTGCTCATGGCTTGTTTAAAAGCAGAAACGAAGAAAGATGAAAGAGGAAGTTTTTAGGCATTTCATGTTTCACAATTTGCTGCTGCGCTACTGAGAATTTTAGAAAAACTATTACCGTTGGCACTATTGTGTGGCGGATGTGACTCTCACGATGAAACATGGAGGAGCTCATCTCTAATAGAAGAAAAGGACGATGGGATCTATACTTTACATTAAAATAGTGCAAGTGATGAATGTATAACATTTTCTGCACATTTGCTACATAGCTACACATCTTGCATAGGATGTACTCTGTCTTGCATACATCCCTTAAGGTGTATTATTCACGATAGTGTGCTGTGTGCCCAGTATTCTGTTCGCATTTATATCAGGTACGTACATCTTTCATTCTATAAATGAGTAGTAACACGGAACCCAGCCGGGAAAAAAAGAGTATTCACTCTGATATGTGATCCTGTTGTGATACTGTACGTGTTTGACTCGCTCGTCGGATTCATTCCAATCCAGATCTAGCATGGTATCGACACATACGCGAGGTTCACAGGACGAGGTGTGCGGAACTTGCAGAGCAAAATATACAGAAAAAATGTAGTAATAAGTAAAACCACTGCAAACGCCAAGGTAATATTTATGTAAAACTGACAGAGATGATCAGTATGTGCGCAAGTGTTTTAAAATAGAGGATTTTATACAGACGCTAAAATTGGTGGTTTCGAAAAAAAAAACGGACGAAAGCCGTGTCGTGACGATTCGTGTGCTCGCCGCACTACATTTGCTAGCTACAAATCTACTGATGAACGGATATATTCGTTTTGCTTCACATATCGGTAGACATCACTAATCAGGACTAGTTTTGTATGGCGAAGTACAACTAAAATATATTTTTAGTGGTGTTAGTATGAATGTAGCAACCTAAATATGTGTAAATCCCGTGTATTTTGGGACTGGTTAACTGGAGCAGTTCTCTAAAAGTGGCGATTTCCCGACCGAGATTTTACTTTCCAGATTGACTGGTAACGGTCTCTATATGAATATCCGTCTGTTTGAGTGAGTGTGTGATTGGTCTAACCTTATTATTTTATTTTACCGGTATTTACATATATTATTGTAAAGTTTGTAGCAGTACTACGAAAAAATATTTTACTCAAATTACGAAAAGAGAATTACATAGTTTTTTAAAAAGGGACAGCCAAAATTATAATTCATAGGTTCACTAAACACACGAAATCTATGATTTAATTTATTCCGAAAGTAATTTGTGTTTTGTTTTAACTGTGGAAAAATCTGTTTCATGTTTCTATTTGGGAAAATTGGAATCGATTAAGGCTACCCGCAAAAAAAATCTTGTATTTCGCGTGAAGTTTGTGATTGTTGGTGTGATTGAGATTAAATCAGAAAATTTTATCGACAGTTTTAATTTAGGAGGGGAAAATTTTTGTATTGTTTTTTTGGTACAGTTCGCTAAAATATTAAAAGTTTTGAGCTGTGTCTTGGTGAAACAATGATGGCAGCTCAGGGATTTGTTAACAATATGGGGATGGGAGATGAGTATGTGGACGGCTACATGGAGCAAGAGGAAGAATGGGAGCGAGAAGGTCTGCTGGACCCTGCTTGGGAAAAGCAACAGAAAAAGGTCAGCCTCTTTTTAATGAAAAAAGTTGTCTCCCACAAGTCTGGATCAGATCTTTGGTGAACACAGGATGCCCACACATTTGCAAACATTGTTCCTGTTTTTTATCGACGAATTTATTTGCTGTTTTTCGTGCAAAGTTGTTCAAGCTGATCTAGATTATTAAGTTGGTCATCAACTTTTAGTTCGTGGTAGTTACCCCGATTCTTGATTGCGTTTCCATTTTTTCTCACTTTCTATTTCTACCGCCTCCTAAGGTGGAAAAGAACCAGTGGTTTGAGAAAAAGAGGAATCTTAGCCAACAAGTTGACTGCTTTTCTCTTTCGCGATGTGCATAGAGGAACCAAAACTAAGTCAACTTGATATTATATTTTTAGAGAAAAAGTTTTATCTTCTTGCTTGTATTCAAAATGCAGATGCGGTTGGATGTGTAAAAAGATCTGTTGAAAGACATAGATTCTATTCTCCCAAAAAATGGTATAATCTGGTGATGTACTACAGAAAGTGTGATCTGTTCTGGGAAAATGAGTTCAAACTGAGTATGGAGAATGAGTGCAAAATGAGTTTGTTATTCATCCTTTTAGTAAAATGTTTTAGGGATGCCTGAAATTCAATCATGCTTAGTGAAGTTAGACTTCTACTGCATCCGTATAGTTACGAAATGAGTTATATCCTGAGACTGATTCAGCAATCCCTTATATCTTGTATGGTACATTATTAATAAAATGCATTAAATTTAAGCTTTCATTACGCAGACATTCCAAAGCAAATACGGATTCGGGTAGTATTACAGCCGCACAGCTCCACGCATACGAATAATTTATTACTTTCTAGTGACTAGGTTTGGAAAATTGTCTTTGCTCAAGGTGTGGAGTTTTCTGCATTATCTTTAAGACTGTTTCGTGTACAGATAGGAAATATCCATCCGGTTAAATGACATCAGTGGCGCATTGGTTTCTGTTTGCAAAAACTCCATATTTGCGAAATATTCACGAGATCGATATTAATAATACATACTTCCCGCGTCTAATCCTTTTTATCTTCAAATTAGATAGGATCAACTGACAATCGCACCTGCTACAGAGCGGAAGACTAATGATAACAGGATAGCTTTGCATGCCAGGAATGGCGTGGACGCATCCTCCTCATTGTTTTTCGAACAATTCAGTAATGACATCATAGTTCCAAGAAGCATATTTTGGTTTTCAGTCACCATAGGTTCATTAGTCCATAATTTATGCGTAAGGCACTGGTAATTCCATTAAACCAAGATTTCTTCGTTTATGGTTTCCAGGGTTACCTTCACTTGTCTTGTACATCGGCCAGAGATATCGTACAAAAACATCTTACCACATTTTCTAAGCTCGAGTCATTATCACCTTTCTTGACCACAAATCTCCGATAACCGTGTTAACACGTTTCTGCAACACAACAGCATACGTATCGGTATCCCATGACATTTTCCGCACTAATACGGATTTTAATGGTTAATACGCTTTTGTATCTTATCATTACACACTTTTACTTGACGCAGATTATTTTAACAATCTTATAAATAAAATATATTGCTCTTTATTTTTAGTGTCCTATACACTATAGTGGTTTGTAATGTGCCTTTAACATCGGTGGTAGAATTGTTGTAGCTTTAGAAGGATAATTGTGAAACTGATATCCACTATCAAAGAAAAGCGAAGTTTTAAACTATTTCACAAGTTGAGGCAACGGCTGCCATATAAATAGGAAGTAAATGATAGGAATTAAGTGTAATGAAGTTATTCTGAGGAATTTTACCCATGCATTTGAACTTCTCATCTTCTTAAAGAAATCTTAAAGCACTACTCCGTTTTTGGTGCAAATTTTTAAATTCGAAATTACCAATCGAGAGTTATCATGGACACAGGTACGGATTTCGTCTTTTATTGCAAACCTATACCATAGGTAAGGTTTCTACTGAACTAACTATGTAGGTATATAAGCAATACGCACAAGCAATATACTCGCTTAGATCGACCTCAATTTTGTACAAAACCTTTTAAAAAACTTGTCCAAATTCTGTAACAGTTGGAGTTATCACGGTAAATGCCTTTCATAGTGGCCGCACTCAGAATTCCCGTCCCCCGGCCGACTTATCTCACTAAACAACTTTTAAGATTTGGATCTGCAAGACTCGGTTGGTCGGCGCAATACTCATAGATAGAGCAGAACACGAATGGTAAACAACAAAAGATTTGAAGTCGTGATGGTAATATCCTGCCTAGAAACAGCGATAAAATTTATTGCAGAAATTTATTTTTATTTATTTATGGCTTTATGTTCGAGATTAAGGAACCCTCAGTAGAAAATACCATTACTTTCTACAAGGAGGTCTAGGTATTCCTTGGATGTTGTGATTTCTAGCTTCCGGGAAAGTTCAGGCTTAGCTGAAAGGCTGCAAACAGTAAAGCGAACATTAACTAACACTTTGAGGAATGAAATTTGTAAGGGACCTAGCTGGGTAACCCTAAACTATTTTGTTTTATTTTTGGAAGACATGCTTACCAAGTTACATGATGATTGATAGTTCTATGGAAAACTATATGTATTCAAGCAAGCTAAGTTTCGCAGGGAATAGTTCGACAATCAAAAGAAACGGATGTTTAGATACTACAAAATTATAAAGCATTTCATACGTAATCGGTACAATCAACATCGAACATGTTAGAAATGCGTCGATTTTCGAACAATAGGAAATATCGTGTTTGTAAAACACTCAAAACTTTGTTCCGACTAGGAAAAATGAGTTTCTAGGCTTTTTAAGCAATGAATGTATGTACGTAATTTCTTTAAAAGCCATGGCCGAAATGGTCTCTGTGCAGGAAATAAAAGTATCCAACTGTACCTTTGAGATTCTGGTACATGCGTGACTCAAAATACATAGTATAAAATACTTCTCATGTATTTGTGGAAGGTAATATCTTATACCGATAAAAGCTTTAATGAGCGTTTTTGGAGAAAATCTGTTTGAGGTTATCCTTTTTTATTTGTCGGGGAATCCAGAAGAGAGAAACCTATTTGTTAATATTTCAGAGCGTATACTTCTACCAGCGAGACCACACAATGTAACATTAATAAATGTTTAATTTGACTGCGTAAAAATCTTCCCAAATTTTTGTATCAATTCTACCATCGTAGTGCATCACATTTTTTGGTTTATTGAACCTGTCCAGATGCGAAGTCTGACCAAGAAAAGGTGAAGTCATCTTATATTAAGTAGCGTAACTTACTTCATGCGAATTGAAGATATCCGTCTGTCCCAACGCTATGGCGTCGGTCTACAGTGCTATAGGAAAGGTTCCCAAATAAATGTATGCTTAATAGTTAGTTCTATATGGCAGGCATAGTGATAACAATTACATGTAAGGAATGTATCCCCCATCTGTTTTCATCTGATTGATTCTTTATGTGTTAGTACGTATTCTTAACGCACATGTTCGTTTCACTATTTGTTTGCCCGCTTCCCTTGCCTAAACTTTACTGCATTGATTCAACTTTGTACGTAACTCCGTATAATGGTACTAAAGTTTCGGTCCGGATCTTATCTCTGACAATATTTGAAAAATACTTCTTGGTTTTTCCTTGATGCTCAGCGAGAACATATGTATTTACATGATGAAAATCGATAAAATAATTAATTTCGTCCAACATGTATCAGTGGCATTGTGATCGAATCCTAACAAGTGATAAAATTTGCGAGAAACATCGCCAGAACTGTCACCGGTATTGCTGTTATACCCTCTGAGCTAACCGCGATATTCCAGTGACAGTGACCGTGAATGATGAGTGACTGCATTTCACAAACTATGTATGATTACGTTTTTATCCGCGTTGTAGAATTATGCCAAAAACACGCTGTGGATTTAATTTTTATTGCACTGTTTTACAAGCAAATCCATGAATATGTGTCAAAAATGTTTTAGTGAATGGTACTACTTGATGGTGTGGTCATACTACATGCTAGGTTTAGAATACGAATAGGAAAGTTTCCTTTGGAAGTGAGACGAGAAGATTTACTCATGTGAGGAGAGCTGCAGCCGTTAGGTCGTTACCACTTCATACTATTCGAGTTGAAGATGTACTGCTACAATCATACGGTCTTTTTTATAGTTGACTATGTTTTTGATGTGATAGGCTTCAAACTGGATATGTGTTCTGAATACGTCTTACAATCAGTTTGAGTCTTTTCATATAGGAAAATTCGGTTTGTATTCCTAGGCGTAAGAGACACCTCTAAACGTGGATGGTCCATAGAGACACTTCAAAAGACAGACAAATGATTCGTTGTTGTGTGGGCTGTCGGGTTAACTAACTAAGCAGTCTATTCTAAACTCTGAAAAGGAAACATGCCGTAGTGTATGCGGATACATCATATTCACAAGAGTGTGGTATATGTGTCATCGTGGCTAGACAAATAGTTCTGTTGGCTATTTTAATGCATGTGAGTGCCTAAATGAATGAGGAAGCGAGCAATTTTCAGATTGAGGGAGAAACTATTCCCTACTGCCAGTGTTTCGACATGTTGCATTATATCAGAGGCTTGGTGTTTTTAACGTACGCTTCCTTTTCTCGTTCCTGTTGCAGTTGCAACTCCGTGTGAAATAAGATGCGTATGTAACCGAAAAAAGCGACGATGAAAAGCCCGAGTTTCGAGCGACTCTGATGTTTTCAACAGAAACATTTTTTGGGATAATTTCGAAAAACAGACGAAAATCACACATGTGAGGAGAAAACAACCAGATAATGAAACCACGTGAAATCAAGTTAATAACGATTGGGACTTCGTAACAGTGTTTGACTGTACAATGTAACTTAACAATCGTATGACGCTGTTTTCTTTATGCTAAAAAATATCAACAGAAATTCTCCCATTCCACAAATCTCATAGTATATGAATAATATTTCATGCGCTACTAAAGCATTTTAACTTCTGTCCACTGTCTGAAGTAATCTGTTTCAAAGAAAGCCGTTACCGGTTTTCAGGTAAATTGGTCGATACCCCTGGGGTCTGAAGGAATCATCTATGACTGCTGCTCACGTGCACGAAATTTTGAAAATAATATTGAATTAAAATTATTGCATATTTCAGTCGAGGTAATTCAAGATATGTATGCATATCACAAGGTCTGTCAATGTAATATGAGTCCATTGGAAACCTGACTCCCCATCGTCGTAGCCTCTTTGTTCTCCGGTAGGTTGTTAGTAAAAAAGAAACTGGAAACACGAAAGCACGAGATCCTGTGTGGAATGCATTGTATTGCATTTTTTTATTTCAAAATTTCATCACACTAACAATAGGAAGATAATTCTGTTTTGGAGTTGGAAGCATATATTTTGCCTACTTGTTAAGACCTTACAGGTTGTTATAGTAAGTGTAGTAGGTGCACACAGTTGTAAAATTGAAGAGGTTAGTTTCAGGAGCATTCACATTCTTGATGAAAAAATTGGACGGAAGGAAGAAGTAAAACAGTGCGAATGTTATGTTGTTGTTTTGCTTGGTTACGATTCGCATTCGCTTAAGGGACAGTAAAAATATTAGTGTGTTTTTTATGTACCGTCAAATGGTTTACGTTTCCGTTTTTCGTCAATGCGAGAAGACTATGAAATATCATCCATATTATAGACTCGCGCTCCAAATTATTATGGCAATGAATATCATCATCACTTCGTCATTTGAAGTGACAGCACGTGACTGTGACTGTTGCGAAGAGTGACATCTTAGTTTAAATGCCTTCTGAATTTATTACTTTAATACTTGGAGAGCGTGGAGAGATTCAAACTCAAAACTCGTAGTGGCTTTCCTTTTCTACTTTGGATTTGCTGGACGTTTGACTAACCTCAAATTTTTTGGAAGACATGAAATAGTATTACGAATCGGTTGAAAAGGGGAAACAATCTTGTGATACTTCTTGTTTAAACCTCTACTTTTGAAAGAGTTGTGGGGAACTTAATTATTCTGTATTGCTGTTAACGGGCAGTTATCGTCGGAGATGACGGAAATTACATAGCTATATCGTATGTATCATTTCTAAACCATTTCGTATTGGTTCCCAGTATACAACTTGTATCAAGCTATTGCAATAGCTGTTGTCGAAGATAGAAAATGGATTCATGGTCGAAATCGGGTTAGCTTTTGGAAGCGATTCCGCAATCTTAGCATACTACAGTTTTGGTATTGTGATGTCAGCTATTTTACGAAGACCGTAGGTTGTTAGGAATGTGTCATTTAATTTACGTGATGCATTAATGGAGGTTGCAGGCTGATATTGAATGAAGTCATTGAAGATACGATGGCACGCCTGTTGGTATAGTAGAAAGTGTAGAAATGATGAATAAACGCTTCATAAACCTCGAAACAGGACTTGAGCCAACTCCTCTCGTTTAATTGTTTACTTGCATTCTAAATTCCATCGATGATTTCCTTCAACGCATTGATTTATGAGTTTCTTTGCCCAAAACGTGCCTGTGTATTTTTTAACAGATAATGGGAAGAGCCTTTCCCTTCTTGATACTCCAATGCAACCTTATATTTTGTATTTGGCTGATTATGAGTATTTAGCATCTATAGGTACACATATGCTGTTTTAGTAGTGCAGTATGACGAAGTACTGTGTAAGCGCTGAAACTTAAATTGCATTGTATTTTTATTAACAAATTCCTATGACCCTGACGATATATTGAGAATATTTTTGGCGATATTGACAAAATTATTCAGAATTTTTGAAATTTTTGGTGACATGACATGATAAGAGTTATTTATGGAACAATAAATCCGTACTCATAAACCATTGTCTCCAGGTTATTTTTCTGCCAGTGATTTCCTTTTTCATTCGGAATGTTGTCGCTACAAATTTTGTTTTAGTCTTAGTGTTGCATGGCAAAGGAGCATAGACAAGTACACTGGTTTTCTGGAAGTATCGTACATGCTCATAGAATCAAGTACTTTTATCGTTTGTTGGTTGTCACCAATAATACAGAACAGAGGAAATCGGAAACGTGAGCTTGTTCTGGATAGACGATGAGTATTTCCATGGACATTAGGAACGGTGTGTTTATTTAGGGTTCTACTTTGGGAAATAGTCTCCATTTTTAAGACAGATTGATATTTATCTGAGGTGACCGGAACTCTTAGTAATTTTCTGTTGATGGACTTAAAGCTGATGAGAATGATGTACTGAGGTGTTTGAGACTTGTTTCGAATATTTTCACCCAAGTTCAGTATCCATAATGATAAGTACGTAATAAGTAGACAGTTTACTATAACGAATCAAGGTGCATAACGTCTAATGAATTTCCTTAGAAACGACTCGAGCGAATTCACATGGTTCAAGCTTCATTTTACAAGCACCACATACATTTGAGAACATGAACACAATACATACTTCTATTGCATTACATTCATGAACACATACATTATGCGGAGTAATAAACGGTTCTTTGAACTTTCAACAAAAATTCTTCACAAAAGTTCAGACCTTTATTCGGTATTACTGTCTTACTCGTTTTAATTAAAAATCTAGACGTAACACGACGTGCAATTACTTCTTATCGGTGGTTTAAAATAATTTATGTAAATCTCTGCCACAAAATAAAATAGTTTACTCACATTGTACAATGTATTTCAACGAAGCATTTTATAATGGATTCACAGAAAACGTAACGATGATGTTTGTATGACTATAAGTCATACGGAATTACCTTCATTTATGGCTACGAACTTCGTTAGCTTTTTCCAACAACGCGTGTTTTCTTGAAAATGACATACGACAATGTTCACAACCACATTATAACCTTGATGAGATGAAGTGGATTGTACGGATGTGGCTTGTTGAAAGTCATCATATTATCTGTTCTCTGAACCCAAAACTTAACGATGCAACAACAAGAGCACATGCACATGATAGTTACCCGGTGCTCTATCCTATTATCTATTAGATGTCCTTTCATTTTCATTACAGTATGTTGCGGTCGTGAAAGATTGGTGAAGTCTTGATAGAAAATGTAACCTAAGCCATTTATTCAACTAGAGTAGGATAGAATATATCACAATTAGATTTAGATTACCTCCCTGCTAAAAACCAGTTGCGCAAACAATGGTCGACGGAGCAGCGACACTAAGTTTATTGTAATCTAATCACTCTATGCAACGCACCAATTTCTTTTGCTTCAAAGACTCGTACTGCTAAGGTATTTTCTGAAAGTTTTGAGCCTTAGCATTCATAATTATTTTTCGCGTACAGAGGCTTCAATATAACAATATAAATTGATGCCGAAGTCATGAAAAAAATTTTGCGGAAGGTTAGCTTGATGCGAAAGCTATTTGAATAATTCAAAATTGTTTAGCCCATATTGACCTTTTCAGGCCAAATGTGGTAGCATTACTGTAAGTTTGATTTAGCAAAGCAAAATAAGCTTTTGACGACGAAGAAACAGACATTAAGACAAAATTCATATACTAGTAAAAGCTAAACGGTAAAACGGAGAAAGCACACTGAAAATGTGTGCAACTCTTCTCTAGGCGTATTTAAAACGTAAGTACATAACATACAGCTCAACTTGTACTTGTTGAAGTTTACAGTAATAGCTGCGCATCCTTGTGCTTTCTCTCGATGGAAAAGAAATATGTGGTCTTGCACTTGTAGTTCGACATCTAAATATGGTTTGGTATTTTACTTTAATAGTTGGTCATGTGAAGTTTTGAAGTTATGTTCATGACGAAGTAGTAAGCTGAAATAACATCATGGTAAGGACTTTTGACTAGGAGGAAACGCCATGGATATGTATGAATGAATGAATTTCTGCTACCTATATGAGTCAAGTTGCAAGGATCACGCGTAACGAATTTCACAGTAAAGAAATGCTTGATACGTGCTTTATCACGAATTTATTAGAATAAAATTAGTGAAACGTGTGATATGGGTTCTCATTTTCTCCGAGCACAGTTGCATAGGCTTGACAAGCAATTCATTTGACAAGAGCTAGGGCTTGATAAACATGACACTTACCAAAAAACCGATGGCCGAGTCGTGTAACAAATATCACTCGTATCGTATCAAATTATTTTCTTCCTAAAAGAGTATCATGTTTGAAGAGCACGACTTAGCCAACCGAAAAGGCTTATTTAATTCGTGATCATGAACGCTTCAACACATCGAGACTTGCTCGTTATGAAGGAAAGCGTTATTCTTCTTCGATACAAGCGTTTCGTCACATTCATAAGAGTTAGACTTAGGCTTCATCTTCAACTCGTTTACTCCTCAGTTAACTAGAATATTAAAATGTTAATGCGAACTTTTAAAAAAACTGCTGATTCAATCTATGCTCACTTATGTGCCTCGTAAATCATTCGCTGAAGGTCAAGCCAGATAAATTTTGCCATATAATCTTTAAGATGCATATAAAAATTAAATCAAGATCATATCCTTGAAAGCTGTCCTGACTTACGTATTTAAATGCAAAATGCAAAACTCGAAACGAATTACCACCTTCTTACGAAACTAAGAGCACACTGGAAAAGGTTTTAGCTTCGACAACAATAAATATTACAATATACATATACTATGGCGTGAATATTTAAATCGCTTTTCGGAGGTTCCTGTCCAGTGTTATGGGTGGTAGTTGAATTTGGTTTAATCGCCCATTCGGCAAGTAGCCCACATTATGTATGGGTGTATATGCCACGTTGCTACAAGAACAAAAATCGCCGTGGTATATGCCATAAAATGCATTACTATAGTGATTGACTATCAAAAGAATAAATATCGGGACGCCCCCAAATTTTAATTTCATAAAATCGTCGCTGCGTTAGTCATATAACCTCTTATTGAAATGATTCTACTTTTGAGACTACGTAGGAGGATGGGTCATACATAAATATACAAAGCATTAAGTATTTGCTATGTTTTCGGTAAACAGAACAAAAAAGTCGTACTTCATAAACGCTTGCATTTCAACTTTTGATGCTCTTTTTGAAGTCTTTTGAAACTAAATTCGTACGTAACGTATATGGGCTATGGCCGTTCAAAAGGCAATAGTATAGGTATAGAGCATGCAACTCTTCTTATAGTCGTTACGTACGCTATTTTAAACTGCCAATATTTGGTTCCTAACTATCCAGCTATACACTATATTCACCATCTCGAAAGCGTACGTAATAGGTTTGTTCCTGCCGACTCCCATATTCCTCGTCAATTGAATGTATTATTTCGCTCGTCTCTTAGTTTTTTTTTGCACGGGTGGATAAATTTAGAAAGCGTAAGCGGAAAAGCTTTGAATTTAGCGTTGTTAGCAAATTGTTTTCTGAATCTCTTTTTCCGTGGGTGTTTGTATGCCTGAAATATCAGGGCAACCGAGTATCAACTCGGGAGAATGTTTTCAATGGTTGCTTCTACTTCAACATGGGACATGAAATATAGCAGACTGTAAACTATCTCCCAAAAGATATAAACGTATGATGTACTGATTCAAGTAGTGCATTGTAGTGATCTGTTTAAAAAATGTATTTATTTATATTTATACGCATATATCGTTTGCCCTCCATTGGTCACAAGAGATACACAATCTGTATTGTAATGATATGAATAAAGTGAAGTCGCGTGTTAAGTTAGAGATTGTGAGACTTTTTCATTCTCATATAACAGGAAATAGTACTGTTTACATAGACTGCAGTTTTGTCAAACATTTGCGAAAACTGAGATTTACAATTACGAGAGGCTGTGTATTCTTCGTTTTTTTGGTACATTTCTGGTAAACATGCATATGGAACCTTGGTAGTTTGCAATCGTTTCATGAGGACGAAGAGATCGAAATAAATAGGGAAGATGAATACCAGCTACAGCAAAGTACCGCAGATCGTCAGTTGTTTCCTATCGTACGCTGATTTTAAAAAAACACTTACAGAACAAAATGACGCTAGCCTGGTCTGGGAAGTGTAGGGTAAAAGGAATGATGATATCATCAGCAAAGTAGAAAGTACTTTGGACGATGAAACTTTAAATGGGATTTAGAAGGTTTCATAGTGAAAGAAAGTTATTGCTATGTATTTTGTCCTCTGTTAAAAATACATGCATCAGGATCAGCTTATGAATTTTTATGATAAGGTATGTCAGCTTAACAGTTTGCATCAATGCTCCATCCATCTGCCACTATCATGCAAGTAAATGATATTGCATTTTGATACACGTATGGAACGGTATTGAAAGATTAGCATTTATACGTAGGTAATGCAAATATTTATTCATATGGATGGAAATATGGCAAATGTTACATTTCTTGACTTTGTGATAAAAGGTAACTTGCCTATTTGCAGTTTTTTTAGACTACACATGTATCTAAATCTAATTTTAACTAATTAGCTTAATTAATACTAAACATTGAACATATACGACCCTGCAGTGGCAATTTTATTTATTATTTTATCACAGACGTGCAAGATTTTGTTGACAGGTGGGTTGAGTAAATAGCAAATTTTCATGACAAGTGTTTATTGTTTATCATGATTTAAGTATGCCCACTTTAACCTGCAAGGCTGATATATCTGTTACAAAACATACGCTACTGTGACATTAGTCTCATATTTTTTAAATCGTCTAATCAAAAATCTTGTCGAGCTTTCGTCTTGTCATTGATGGGAGGATCCGCTATCTCGCTCGAGAAGATTGTGTGGGACGTCTGACGACCAAACACTGTTGGTGGTTAGAAAGCCAACAACCATTTTTGAAACTAGAAGTAATTACTGTAGGATGCGTCAACATCTGCATCGATATTTTTCAACCTCGTAATATGATCATTAAAAACGTGATCCGAAGATATACAGGGGGAGGTGGTATAATGTAAACACAAAGTTTACAAAACATGTCACTCTCATGACGGCTCTTGTCACTTGATACTCATATCCTAGTAGTTGTACATGTTATTGAAACGATAAAGTCAAAGATCACGTAATATGATGGAGAAAGCATGTAAAGCTTAGGCTTTCTAATTCTAATATCGAATATCCCCTGTCTCTCAGGTTCAGCTTACAACATTCGTCCATTAACATATCCATATCTATATTCAGAAAAAATAAAAACTACAGACATGCTGTTTGACTGCGTGGATGGAGATCAGCTTCAATTGCAGCGAGGATTACGCTTAGGATAATGCAATACGCAGACTATCCGAGTTGGCGAATGATGTTCAGGTTAAAGATGCTCTGTCGGGTTTAATTTTCTTGACATGTAGATATGTACAAGCTGCAGATATTTTTGGTGCAAAAATGCCTACGAACTACAAAATAGTGGCTAAAGTGACCATGACATGAAGTAAAACCCATTCGAAGGTTTTCGGAACTTTTGACAAGAAAGTTACGAAACGTTTTCGTTTTAAAATGATGACTAAAAGTTTCTTTAGGGAATGATTATATCCCAATATGATTTTAAATATTTGTCGTACAATGATCTGATCCTGGCTAAAGATGAGTACAATGAACAAATTTAAAGCCCGCTCATGTTTGAAATGTGATTTCAATATAATTTATGATTGTGATACTTCTGGAATAGACTTTCACGGCATGGTGCAATTCCCACCTGCGAAAAGCCGGCACAGGAATCGAAAACATTGAAGAGGACTTTCGGAACGGTCTCAAGCTGATGCTCTTGCTGGAGGTCATTTCTGGAGAAACACTGCCAAAACCTGATCGCGGCAAAATGAGATTCCATAAGATCGCCAATGTCAATAAGGCCCTTGATTTCATTGCCAGTAAAGGCGTCAAGTTAGTTTCCATTGGTGCTGAGGGTAGGTATTTGCGGTACAAGGAATAGTTTTCTACGGGTGCCTTGATGGCTAACTCATTTTCTCTTCATGCCTTCAGAAATTGTTGACGGGAACCTTAAGATGACACTTGGTATGATCTGGACAATTATTCTTCGTTTCGCCATTCAGGACATTTCCGTCGAAGAAATGACTGCCAAAGAAGGTTTGCTCCTGTGGTGCCAGAGAAAGACTGCCCCGTACAAAAATGTCAATGTTCAAAACTTCCATCTTAGGTATGTCATAAGCAAGCAGTATTATCCATCGCAGAATACTGGAGGAAGCATAATTTGGTTACGTATTTTTTTAAAAATGATGGATTTATAAATGAAACCTTTAAATTGATGCAGCTTCAAAGATGGTCTGGCTTTCTGTGCTCTCATTCATCGGCATCGTCCTGACCTCATCGACTACCATAAACTTTCTAAGGTAAGCAAGTCAATCGATCCGAAAATATCGTATGAAATAACTATTCTCATTATAATAATAATTATTCTCAAGACTTCGAATAATTATTCTCATTTTGATATAAATGTTTGCTCAGGACAATCCATTGGAAAATCTCAACACTGCCTTTGAGGTTGCTGAAAAGTATCTGGACATCCCCAGGATGCTTGACGCTGAAGGTATGTAGCGCCATTATCGTTGAAATGTTGGTAAATATAAAAATGACGGCCAGTGAAAGTCAAAGTGAAAGTCAAAAACCACTTTTAAAAAACACAAGGAACAAAATTCACACGAATTTAATGTTCCAAATAGATCTAATCAACACACCAAAACCAGATGAACGCGCAATCATGACTTATGTGTCCTGCTACTATCACGCTTTCCAGGGTGCCCAGCAGGTAAAGGATATTCTCGAGGTGTTAGCTCGGTGTGCTGGTTGAATTGATTTGTGATTTGGTGTGGATTTTCAAATAAAAAAAAAAAAAAAAAAAAAAAAAAAAAAAAAACATTTGCCATAATTAAATGTGTGTCGCCATACATAAATGCAACAGTCACGAGTCTATTAACATTTTTAAACTGAAATTATAACGTTTGAAATTCGACCGATGTGAACTGTTTTCCCGAGAGTGCTCGGCCTTGTGGCCTCTTCCATCCCTTGTCAATTTAACATGAACTGGCTTATCTTGTTAATTAATACGAATTTACAATGCATGATATGACATGATTAACAGATATGGCAAGCACTGCTATGCCTGATGAGCGAGCTGTCATGACTTACGTTTCCTCCTACTACCACTGTTTCTCCGGTGCTCAAAAGGTACATTTCTTGCACTAACTGTTTTGCCATTACAAGTTTTGTTTGATTTACTAAAATCGAGTTAAATTAGAGATGACGCATTTGTGGTCAGTTAAAGGCTACAGAAGTAAGTTTAATTTCTATTTTGGCGGTGCTATTTGTAGGCCGAGACAGCTGCAAACCGTATCTGTAAGGTACTGAAGGTGAACCAGGAAAATGAGCGTCTCATGGAAGAGTATGAACGTTTGGCTAGCGATGTAAGTTTCTCAACTTGGTGTTACTGCGGATATGATTTCTGAGAAAATTTGAAGCCTTACTGTTTGCAATTTAGTTGCTGGAATGGATCAGGCGAACTATGCCATGGCTTGCAAACCGCCAAACGGATAACTCTTTGGCTAATGTACAGAAGAAGCTTGAAGAGTATCGTACTTACCGACGCACTCATAAGCCACCACGTGTTGAGCAGAAAGCCAAGTTGGAGACCAATTTTAACACACTCCAAACCAAACTTCGTCTGTCCAACAGGCCTGCGTACATGCCCACTGAGGGTAAAATGGTTTCGGTAAAAAAAATTGTTTTTAAAAATGTCATCACCGATTTCCCCGTATATCATATATTGATTCAAAATATAATGCTCCTACAGGACATTGCTAATGCATGGAAAGGTTTGGAAACAGCAGAGAAAGCCTTTGAGGAATGGCTTCTGGCTGAAATGATGAGGTACGCGAAAGTACTGACATATTCCGTAAAATAGGTGTTTACTGGTGTTTGGAAAATCAGACATTTTTATACCAATACAGATTAGAGCGGTTGGAGCATTTAGCGCAGAAGTTCAAACACAAGGCGGATATTCACGAAGAATGGACGAAAGGAAAAGAAGAAATGTTGCAGAGTCAAGACTTCCGTAGCTGCAAGCTGAATGAGCTCAAAGCTTTGAAGAAGAAGCACGAGGCATTCGAATCTGACTTGGCTGCTCACCAAGACCGTGTGGAACAAATTGCGGCTATTGCCCATGAACTTAAGTAAGACGAGAGAAGAAACTTATTAGTACTTCTCCGTTAAAATACGACCTACATTTTCTCCTCAAAATGTCGATGAATTCCATACTACAGCTTACTATTCTTTATAATGCATAGAAAAGTTTCAAATTTTACTGAAATAGTGGATTTTGTAAACGTCTGCAGTGCTTTGGACTATCATGACAGCAACTCCGTAAATATTAGATGCCAACGCATCTGTGATCAATGGGACAGGCTGGGATCCCTTACACAGAAACGAAGACAAACGTTGGATGAGACTGAGAAGATCCTTGAGAAAATTGATACGCTACACCTTGAATTTGCCAAAAGAGCTGCTGTAAGCGAGTCATGAACACATATAATTGTGCCATTTTCTTTGCTTCCGGAATTCTTTAGGAATGAGTCATCGAAGAAAAAAAGTGTGAAAATTTGTTTTAAAAAATATGCTAAAAATGACGTTTTGTTTTGTAGCCATTCAATAACTGGTTGGATGGAACGAGCGAAGATTTGGTTGACATGTTCATCGTCCACACAATCGAGGAAATTCAGGGATTGATTGATGCTCATAATCAAGTAGGCATAAAACAATGCAAACAAAAATCAAAGTTTATTATACTATATACGTGAAATAAGAACGCTTTTTCATGCATATATTTGTTTTTGAAAACATAGTTTAAAGCAACCTTGGGAGAAGCCGACAAAGAATATAATGCAATCGTGTCATTGGTGAAGGAAGTTGAAAGCATCGCACAGAAGTACCAAGTACCCGGTGGTCTTGAAAACCCGTACACGACATTAACTGCTAGTGTAAGAACTCATTATCGTTTTGCCATATTCGTCTAGAGAGTTTTAAATAGTCGTTGCATAAAGCTTGTGTTTGGTGTGCAAAATTATGCTGCTATATATAAAGCTGAGAGAGGAAATGGAAGTTCAGCTCCAGGTAGCTAAATTAATTTTATAAAAAAATAAGCACAACGTAGTGTTGCACCCGTTCTCTCAGTAGTACTACATATTTACGTATAAAAAGCAATAGGAATGCGGAAAGAGATAGTTTTTAGTCAGATTCTTCTTAGATTCTTTAGATTTTATTCATTTTTTTAAACAGATCCTTACCAAGAAATGGGCCGATGTGAGACAGCTTGTACCGCAGCGTGATGGCACCCTTCAAAATGAATTCAGGAAACAACAGAGTGAGTTAACCGCAAAAATATGCAGATTAAGTTTTATTAGTTTGCTTATAAATAATGTTGAATGTGATCTTATTTTTTTGCTTATTAGACAATGAAATGCTCAGAAGACAGTTCGCTGAGAAAGCCAACGGAGTCGGACCATGGATTGAACGACAAATGGATGCAGTAACAGCAATCGGAATGGGATTGCAAGGATCGTTGGAAGACCAAATGCACAGGTTGAAGGAATACCAACAAGGCGTCAACGGATACCGACCACACATCGAAGAGTTAGAGAAAGTCCACCAGGCCGTGCAAGAGAGCATGGTATTCGAAAACAGATACACACAATACACAATGGAGACCCTTCGCGTGGGATGGGAACAACTGCTTACATCAATCAATAGAAACATTAACGAAGTAGAAAATCAGATCCTTACAAGAGATTCAAAGGGTATCACTCAGGTAAGATAGTATTCGATAATTTGCAAATAATATGGTATATTTCCAGTAGCAGTAGTACGGGTATATGACCACCATATTTGGTTCACTCTTTACAGGAGCAACTAAATGAATTTAGAAGCAGCTTTAATCATTTCGATAAGAATAGGACAGGTAGGTTGGCGAAGGACGAATTCAAATCTTGTCTTGTGTCGTTGGGATACTCGATTGGAAAGGACAGACAGGTATAAAACAATTGGAAGTACGTAAGAGGATAAATGAGATACCTTTCCATTGACATGAGTTGTGTTGCAAATGTCGATGCAGGGAGACATTGACTTCCAAAGGATTATGGCCGTCGTAGATCCAAATAACTCGGGAACAGTGACTTTTGATGCCTTCCTGGACTTCATGACAAGAGAATCCACCGATGTAGATACTGCTGAGCAGGTTATCGACTCGTTTAGAATTCTTGCTGGAGACAAGGTAAGGCGATGGTTCTTGAAATTATGTTTTGATAAATTCGGCTCAGTTGACTTACCTACTTTGCATATGTATTGTAGCCATACATACTGCCTGACGAACTTAGGAGAGAACTGCCCCCTGACCAAGCCGAATATTGTATTCAACGAATGAGTGCTTTTAAGGGATCCGGAGCAGTTCCTGGTGCTTTGGATTATATGTCGTTTTCCACAGCGCTATACGGAGAGTCTGATATGTAAACAGATTTTTAGCATAAAAAATCTCTTCAGGTTCATTCTTTCTTTTACACGACTCAAACCAAAGTGTGTCTGGATGTGAAAACGCAGTAATTATTATTTAAAACAATTAATTTTAAGAAATTTACTTGTTCTTCGTAATAGATTTTATGTAAGCTTATGAACAGTTATGAAAGAAAACAGAGAAATGCGCAATTCAGCGAAAGAATTTTAGGTTTCCCTTTGTTCTACCTGGCAAAATTACCGTTGTAGATTTCTGCGGAATTTTTTTGTGTGTGAAATTATCGGTTTACTTCTTAAATCCTACCCAGAAGAGTCCGAACATTTCGCAAAACAAAACATTAGGCGATGACCAAACAGCCTACACATTGGTACAATAACAATTCGGTTGAAATGCTCAATAAGATTTCAGGAAATTTTGTAAAGTGCCATTGAATTTTGATATGAGCAAAAAATATGTATTCACTAGTTGACAGTTTCGCAATTCTTCTTTTTCATAAGAACTTCATAGGCGACAAAGTATTAAATTCTTCGAAAAGTAATAATTTTTCAGATTTGACTTATCGTTACCAAAACAGGCGTGCTCCATCTTTGGAGTAGTAATATTTATGTAAATAAATATGCAACGGTTTAGGTGTAAAGTTGGTTCACCTACACATTCATCGGCAGCAGAAAATTATCAAAAGAAAATGTTGTCTCGTCAGTTCTCATTACTAGTCCGTAACAGTCCAAAGTTAATACAGATAAATATAAATATTTTATTTATTACAAGTAGCATGGCTTTACGTAATTCATGTAAATAATTATGTAGTTCCACTATCTACCCTTGACATTCTCCCCCTTTCATCAGTTTGCGTGTGAATGACAGAACGTGAATTAAGATTTTTCTTACAAATTTAATAGCTATAAGTAGTTACAATTCTAACTTTTGATCGTTGAAAATTTAAAGCAATAATACTTAGAAGCTGTGCTTGAAAGGAGATTATAAAAAAAAAATAATTTCAATCAGGGCTACGCTCTTTTACCATGTAGCAGGTATTTAGTTAAGTGCCAAATTAAAAAGAGTAAGCAGTTTAAACTGACATTGCATGCGTCATTGGTATTTGTTTGATTGTCTGTTTATTAATGCTTGGAATTCGTTTATAGATGACGTAAATATTAACTTCTGCAATGTAAGTGTAAATGTTATGTGGCCAATTTATGAATGACTTGATGCATGGTTGGATGAATGTACCTATGTATAAATATATGTATGAAATTATTACAAATGGCTGGAACTTCTAAAGATTGATGTTTTTCAACGATTAAGTGATGAAGCACTTCATTTCTGTGAATAGTTAGTGGAACTTCAAGAATTTGAAAACCTCCAATTTATATTAATCATACGACGTTCCTCTCATTGACTATTTTCGTTGCATACATCGTGGTGAAAATAGAACTCAAAATTATAGACAATGAAAATTATACCTTCAGTTACGGAAGTGTTGATACCGATAAACTACTTCCATTTTAACATTCTTATTAAATACTACCAATTAATATTCAAATTTTTGCTGTTTACGATCACAACAAATATTTTTAACAAAACGGTTCATCAAACAACAACATTCAAGTTGACAGTAACCTATTCTCAGAATTAAGCCCGTATACAAACGGAAAATCACAATTCATTTGAAGAAGAAACAATTTGTACTTAAAAACCCGTCTAATTACGACATTCATTCAACTATACGAAAAATGTTGTTAGATTCCGACCAGGAATATAAAACACAGACACGCTAAAGAAGGAAACAAAACGCAGAAGACAAAGATGCAAAAATCGTGTCCCTTTTGTGTTGTGACAAACCAGTTAAGGATGTTGTTGTGAGCTTTCAAAATGTTCTTTAAAAAAATGTATACCACCAGCAGCATAAGTTCACATTTAAAAAAATGGGAAAAATACTGATGTAAGTTTTAAGACGATAGTTCTTACTTACTACATGTCAATGATAATACAATAATACTATGAAATGTAATGTATTATGATACGATTTACGGTTACTATATAATATACCATTAAAATGTCAGAAATAAAAAATATTCAAAAATGATGACGCGAATACGAGCAATTTATGGAGACGTTTTTTCGGAGCCAAATTGGTGATCATGATGAAACTTCAGTGAATGACAGCGGAATGAATACTCAAGAATACAGAGTAACTATGGAAATGACATGTTTTTATTCTGCATCTGAAACGGTATTTTTCATCACATAAGTTGACCATGACAAAAATAATGCGTATGATTGTATATTTTTGATAAAATCAACATCATTATCATAAAGGTAAGTGCATAAATCCAATCTTGAGATTTCCGCCTTGATTGTCCCTTTGATATTTCAGGGATTCAATTTAAACTAATTGCTACATGTATTTCTACTATAACGGCTAGGCTGGGCATGAAACCATATTCAGGCCTTCTTTAGAAACATCTAAAGTAGAGAACGCTAATGTGAACGAGCTAATGAAGGAAGAAGCAAAAACTTGCGTTAAGTTTATTATGTGTTTTTAATACTTTTAATTATCGAATAACAAAAGCTGTACATCTTGTCCGTACAATTCTTCAAGGTAACTCAACATCAACGTAAGGTACAGTTCTTTTTGTATTTTCACCAGACTAGTTATATGAACGAATATATAAATTTATTCTTATCCTTTTCAACTACTTTTCAAATTAAACTTTGGAAATGGGAAACGTAACAATGAATAGCTTTCCTCCGCTAGTTAACTCTTCTTCAAACTGTAGCTTTAATACTTGATGGGTTTCATTTATCTGAAACTCTGTGGGTAAGATGTGGGGAATTACGAAACTCAAAAAGTCAAAGCTTGATCTATTAATCTAAACATATTGAATTTGCATGAATACTTTTCACTTATAAACTAGTATTTTTACTACTTGTCTTGTTTTCACTAGTAAGTACTACACACCGAGAAAATATTTTGTATTGATCACACAAAAAACCGCAATAAATGTTTTCAATTGTTAAAAAGTTGGGACACATATTGAAATACAATTACAAAGGGACAATTTTACCTTGTTCTTAGTTAACTATGCTGTGCGTGTGATTTTAGAAATCTTTGAATCAAGTAAGTACAACATTAGAAATCCTACACAAGACTTAAACCAAAATGCAAATTGAAAGTTATTGTATGAAATGTACTATGCTAAAGTGGGATCCGTAATGGTGATCATGGCTTCCCTCCCTTTACCGACACCGATCCATT
>VICI01001213.1:0-24695 GCA_019593645.1 Akabosia matsudoensis | reverse complement strand
GTGCAATATGAAAATAATGGTTTACGGTATAACTGGATGCAAGCAATATCATTTGGCACATAATTTGTAGTAGGTATTTACGATGGTGCTTCATTTTTCTTACCTGTGTCATTTGAAAGAAAGAAGGATCTATTTTGGTAGGGAAACGTTTCGCTATCATCAGACTTCAGAACCCATCATTATTTCGGTTCAATGAATTTACCTGTCTATGTCCTGGAACGTTGACGTTTTTTATCCATTTGAGCAATTTTAGGCAATCCTTCACTCGATGTTAAATATTTCATCCTTTTTTGCTTGGCCCATCAATGTAGAGGTATTTTCATATTGCCATTTTAAATGCCATTGGAAATTTAAGACCAGCTCAGATATAGACAGCTGGATGATTAATAGCCTCTCTTCAAACATCAGTCAAAAAATGAATTACTACAAGTTTACGTAATTTTCAGGTTCAAAGTGTAATCATGCAATGCAAAAAGAAGATATTTCTTTTAATTTGAGCTTTTTATTATTTTTTTCCTCATATTCTCTCGTTTCTCGTGCATAAAATACACATACACTGGAAAGGGCAGTATCACCAAGTTTCCTTGCACTTGATACAACTAAAAAATTATAGCATAACACTCAACTCTCAAACAATTTTTTTTGCCATTGATCTACTCCTGATCAATAGCTACAAGTAACAAAAAAGAACACAAACAGTCATCCATATCTCCATACGGACCATTATGTACCTGATAACATAACGATGAAGATATGTTCAACACAAACGTTAAAAAAATATGTAGAGACATTTGCTCTCAATCAAACATAGTTTGACAATTGACACGCTTTTTGTCTAAAATATACTTACAAAGAATAACTCATACAAAAACTAATTCAAGTACACTGGCATTCAATAGTTGAATAACAATTCAAAATAAAAATCATCCGAAAATAGTTCACTTAAGTCTAGCACTCTTTTTGAAAGAATTTTTTTCAGCAAACAAATGCCTTGGCATGGTTGATTATTTAAAAAGTTAAATTAATTATGGGAGCATTTGCATGTCACAAACATGTCATAAAGAAAGAAGAGGACGAGTTGTTGACAGGTTTACGTTCAACTGTTTCTCCGCTGAGTCACATATTCTCTTCGACAAAATAACAAAAAAAAACTTTCAAGAGGACACTTATCCATCAAAGGGAAAGTTAGCTTGCTTGAGCGATGGAGAACACTATGAAAACAAAATCATGTTTTAAAAAAATAGATCACTTCTTTAGAAAAATACAAAAATCATTACAAACATTCTTCATTCGTATCTCACATACCCACATTCAAAATAAACATTCTTACACGAAACACCAGACTCTCATGTTTTGTCATTTATCCTCGTTACAATTGTCCACTCATTTTCTCAAAATAAATACAGGCGTACGATACAAAAAGCATACATCAAAATCAAAATTCAAAGCAAGCAATAAGGTACAAAAAAAACAATCATCCCCAACATGTCACAACGCAACCACACATTTTGCAACCTAAAAAAGTATGTATTGGCACACGATTTGAGTCTATGACCAGTCATAATTTGATAAAGATTTAAAAAAAGAACAGTTACTATTCCGCATTCCATTTTGTACAGATTTTATCAGAAAGAAACTCAAGTGACACTTTTGCAGTCGTACAGAATAATCATACATAAAAACAATTGAAACACACATGTACATGCAGGAATACTCTTGAAAGCACATTTTTTCAATAACTAAAAATAGACATTTTCGCAAGAGAAAGAAAGAAAAGATTTGTTATCAGAATATGTCATGCTCTCACTACCACTCTCTGACATCTCAAATTGCATCCACACGCACAATCAACCAAACGAAAAAAAATCATTATCTGCAGTCATGACAAACCAATCTATACTCAAATTAAAGCTTAATTTCCTCACGCACACTTTTCATTTAGCACCACATACTTATTTATACACTCATATGCATCATTCTTTCATATCTTTGAAGCATTTAAACAACCAGTCAAGATTAAATACTTTTTAAAAAAGTGTATGGGGTTATCACATGTACGCGTTAAGCTATCAAAAAAACAGTCACTTCAAGACATTGAAACCTCTGTACACACTCCACTCACTCAAGACAACTGTTTTAAGAACTCAAGCATTCGATTGCAAGTATGTATTGTTTTTTTATACAAGAAGATACGTAGCATTTATAAAAATAGTATAAATATGTATTTCTCGAGAGTAAAGTTTAGGCCTTAAATGCTTACTTTTTTTTATACATAATTATTATAAAACATTTTACAACTATGTACAGTCAATAACTGTTTAATAAGCTTCTTTCATAGTGTCAGAGGGCATACGTGAAAATACGTCACCTTGACATGACGTTTCACGTCACAAGAAAAATTACGGCAAGAAGACTGCCACCGTGTGGGAAGAGCCATGTACAGCCTTTCTTTCATAGAAACCCTTTTTTAAAAATGGTTTGGTCATTTTAAGTAGATAAATAGAGAGTCCCTGAACAAATGCGTTAATATTTTTTTCTACTCAAAGCAATACCCTCGTTAGCACCAGCCCATGAGCAAGAGCAAGAAACGCAGCAGCGGTCTGAGTAATGGTCTCCAACTTCAAGTCATGACAGCTTCTCGAACAGCATTCACATTTTTAAGGGATGACGAGGATATGGTTGTGAGTAGATCCTTAATAGCTATAATGTTACCTAACTATGATCTACTGTTTAGGACTTGTTCAGCCAAGAATGGAGGAGTTGCATGGCATCAAAATCCTCGAGAGGGGACTTTGTCGTTGTAGAGAATACTGGACTAGAAGACTGGTCGACGGAAGACGACAACACAAGTGGTGATTCTTTTACTCCGGCGTTGGTGCCTCCCTCTCCATCAGCGACTACTTTGTCGAAGGCGAGCAAGTGGGTTTGGTTGGCAATCACCTGCGGTTTGTACTCTTTTACTTTAGACCTACCTGCTGTGATTATGACGACCTCACCACTGCCCGGTACCGGTGCAGTGTTCACTTCTTTTGAACTGGAAACTGAGCTGGAAGAGCTGGAGTACTTGGTGAGGAGACCACCAGCCTTGCTACTCTTTGGAGAGTAAACTGGCTTGGGTTTCCGCTTATAGGTTGGCATAGTTGGCAGTCTTGGGTAAGCAGTGCTTGTTGAAGCAGTGGTAGTTGTAGTGAGACGCTCCGTCGTTGTGGGCTCTTCCGTTGTTGTTGTCTTTGCAGTCGTTGATGTGGTCGGTCTAGCTGTAGTGGTTGTGGTTGGAACTGTTCTAATGTTGGAGAAAAGTCCGTCCGTACCGGAGTCGTCTTCTTCTTCTTCTTCAGTGTCCTTAATTGCTTGTTGTTTTTTATGAGTCTTAGCGTTTTGAGAGGACATGGAGGAGGTCGAAGATGACGATGAAACACCGACCGACACTGAAATACTTGTGCTAGTCTCAAAGTTGCTCCTGGATGGGGCAGACGTTGTCATGATTTCGGCGGGTGCTAGTATTCCACGAAGAGTCGATTCCTCCGCAGGCTCAAATACGGGAACTCTTTGCTTATGATGGTTGCTATGGGTGGAAGGTACTTCCTTGATATTCAGGATTTCGTCTTCAGCGCTGTCCGTCTCATCATCTCCCGTGACATCACCACCAAATTCCTTTTCAAAAGACGACAGCAAGGACTCAAATACATTGAATGAGTTTGGCACAACTGGAACTGGCGCGGAGTCGGATGGAGTCTCTTGTTCTTTGTCTTCCTCATTGTCAAAGTCTGTGTCGATTCCTCCTTGTTCACGACCATCATCTGGGATATCCTCGACTGGAGCAATATCATCATTATTTGACGGGGGTAACACATGAACAGGCTCGAGCTCAGATGCATCCACAGCCTCATCTTCAGGCTCCAGACTTTCAGTGGGTTCCAACGGCTTCACAACAGAATTATGAGTGGTTGAAAGGGTTTCAGGAGTGGTCTTGACAGCAAACAAAACACTAGGCGCTCTCTTTGTTGACGTTGCTGGAGCTGATGTAGTTGATGGTGCTGCGGCAACGGGTGACATTGGGGTTGTAGCAGATGGGCCGTGATATCCAACCACAGTGAACTGGTAAGCTGCATTTCCAGAATTCCTAATTGCACTACTTGTTGGACGCACGGTAGGCCTAACTATAGGCCTAAATTCTGAGGATGAGGAAACTTCCTTTGAGTAAAGCTGTGCATTTGTCACTGTTCCTTGCTTGATTGAAGGCGACAATTTTTTCACTGGGGGATTCTTCTTTGCGTAGGTCTTCTTAGATACATCGGTGGGTTTGAAGTAGACAATGTTTGGAATATGTGGGAACACTTCAGCCTCTTGAGAACTTAATCCAGGTCGATGGAACACTTGATGATGATACAAAGGCTTTCGTGGATCTTGCCCTATATACCGTACTGGTTGTTGCGGTTGCGGTCTACCTGGATGAGGAACTGGTCCTGGAAGTTGGGGTCTTCTTGTCCTCTGATGCTTGTAGGCCATTGCTTGCCATAAAGGAAGTGCGCCGCGAGGTGGTGGTGGCGCTGGGAAAAAGTGAGGATGCTGCGGTACAACTGGAACACTCGCTGGATTCCGAGCTCTTACTTCACTAATACTGCTTCCCGAGGTCATCATACTTTCTCTTTTAGTTCCCCATGGAACCACTGCTGGGCTCGGCCTTGAGTAAAGTCCTAGCATCCCATTGTTAGCGCGTGCTGTTGGACGCCCACGAACTTCGGAAACAAAACGAACACGCTCAACAGCAGGAGGGGCATAGTCATAAGTAGGATCCCGATCAATTGGATTACCATAGTCTAGTGGCCTCCATGGAGGAACTACTGCAGTTGACGTTGGCAGTCTTGACGTGCTGCTGATTCCGATAGGAACTGTGAATCAAATAAAAAATCCAACATTATCATAACTGCTCGAGTGAAAATAAAGGTTTTCGTCATAAATCTTCGGAAGTATTGCTATAGTTCATTGTATGCATCAGACACTGCATTGTGTACACGTACATTTGCTTTTGGCAATTTTATGATTTTTACCATGCCAACTAGCTAATAACAATGCAAACAAAGTTCCATTTCTATTGTGATGACGATGGTTTTAGGCCCACTTTTCCTTCTATTTCGCGTTCTTCCAGCCTGGGAAAAAAGGTTTACACTCTCACACTTTCCTTTTTCTTATGAGTCCCTGTTTTTCTGTTACGTGTGGCATATCACATCATAACCATTTAACAAAGTTGTACAAGATTTCCTCTCAAGCCAATTAAGACATATAAAGCTGGAAGAGCACGTTTTTATTTTCCTCCTTCAAAACGCTGCAGTAACACCACCGAAGACGTAACAGAGTAGAGTGTGCTTGACACAAGAAAACAATTTTTATTTTTTTGTTATGCTTTCCCATTTTCCCTGGAGCAGTTCATAGCTACATTTTAAATCCTATAACCATGTAGCCATGTTGCCAGATGCTCCAAGTAAAAAACGTCAAAAAAGGCTTAAAAATTCTATCCTGGTGAACTAAAGCAAAAGAAAAGCAAGGCTATTGTGATTGCAAACATAGTAGCTCTATAACATTGACATCGTAACTGTTATTTTGCTTTGCACTGAATTGCATTCACAACAATAAATGGCTACATCGTTAGACCTGTGACGCATTCTGGTGTGCCTCGTCGTTTTATGAAACTAATCCCTCTTTTGACAGGCGGAAAATTCAGTTAAAATTCTATGAATTGTTGGGAATTATTTAGGTCTTTCATCTTTCCAAACATATGGAAACAGTCTTTTTTCCAGGCCCACATCAATAAAGGCTTTAAAGCTGAAAACATTCACATTGTGCATATCGCTAATACCCTTTACTGGACAGAAAATACAAAAGAAGCTGGACTCAAGACTTTTCCTCAGTTATTTTGTGTTTCATTCGTAGCGTATTTTCTTTTTTCAATCTTCCACATTCTTTGCGGTCTCGTTGAGGTTTTTATAACTTGGTTTTATTTAAATTTATATGAGAGAGGCATGTCTATTGTCCAGTTTTCCCCGGTTGCGGTATGCATACCATTTCCCCTACTCCGGTACCAGCTCACTGAGATTTAAGAAATTAAGACACGTTCCGCATTAACTGCTTTAAAATAGAAGAAAGGAAGCTATGTTTTAGTTGTCTTATAATATTTAGCACATGACAACGGTCTACAAACGGTTCATCTGCTAGCAATTCCCAGGTTTCATGTAGCCCTTCTTTTCCTTTCCCTCTTATTCAGAAGAAGGCTATACTTTCTCAAGACAATTAAAACTTGATACTCGGCAACTTTACCAGTTCTCAATTTCCTGGTTACCCTCAAATGCAAGTTTGCAGCAGACCCGAATAGTTTATTACTTGCTGTGCTTTTAAGAAATCTAATATGGCCTTTTCCTCCAAAATTACAATTTTTATGTTCAAAACTTTGTTACACCAATTTCCTATGACCGCTTATCTTGCAGAGAGCAACGGAACGGTGTGTTTTCAGGACTATGGTCAGGCTTACCTATCCAGCGAACTTTAGTATGCCAGAGGCAAGGATTCCTTTTCATTTTACTATTTATTACTTTTTTGCGGTCTCATGGTGTTTGCAACTAAGGAACATTTTAGTCGATCCCCTTTTTGCGGTTCATTACAGCTCAGAGGATAATAGAATTGGTGACGTATTTTCATGGGTTAGATTGTTTTGATCACAATAGTTTCCTTGGCACATAAAACGAATTATTTCCTTTTGCTGACTTTGCAAAGTAAATTATCGTCAAAATGAAATCAACTTGCTAAGGAGGTTTCAGCTTTTGTCTTCTTTGTGTAAACGAATTGATTCATTGGAACATAGAATGTTGCAACCTTACATGCAACCTACAAAAACTAACTAATAAAAATATTTTTACAAATCTTCCATTAAACTCGGCTGTGTTGTGCCTCGTGCGACTGAAAGGGCTATTGAATCAAATTAATAGCCAGCTTTCCCTTCCAACATACCATGTATAAATTCTATATCCAGTGGATTGTATTGACGAATATTTCCTCATGCATTGCATCGATACCGTTACGATCTGTCGATTCTCCCACGTGTTGCGTTGCTTCATATATCATCTTTCAATTTGGCCTTGACCATTCAATCAATAATACGCGTCAAGTCGCACGTTTTCCTTTTCTTGCAAATCCGTGGCAGGCAATGAACCCAATTTTTTTAAAACAAAAATCCGGTTTTCGCCTCTTCAACTCTCAAATCGAAAAAGACCTCAAGGACCAACCGCAGCGTATCTAAATAATTTGCCGAGCTTTATCTTTTCGCCAAAAGGGTATGCAAAAAATCACTGACTCAAATGCACTTCAATTCTCTCTTTCCTGAACCCACACGCATTCACGTACCTTCGCGAAATCAAAACTTGAGTCATGTTTCGGTTCTACATTTATAATATGCGAATGCGACGCAGGAAAACGATTTATTTTTTATGGGCTCGGTCCATCCTCAATCGCTATTAGCCATTCATCATTTCTTCTTTTTTAAATACTCTCTCTTAAAAGTCATTCTTTTAGACAAGTGGCCAATGTTCAACTAACAACGTGATAGTTCCGAATCCCTTAAACAATTCATTTGTTGCGCTTTGGTCAATTACGACCGACTAAGAAGCAAGAAAACATAAAAGGCCCATATGCAGTATTAAAAACTTGCCTGCAGCAATGCATCATTCAGTTTTGTATGTTGCATGACAAACATCAGAAAGTGATACAGGCGCTTTGCGCTTGAACAGCTAACAAGTAATGCTAATGTTTGATTTATAATGTTGGTCGACGAGTCTCATCTAAAAAAAGCAAAGCCTTTGACAACACTAATTACTTTCTTTGTTTATACTCACACACTAGTACAATATATCACACAATTGTGTTAGCAGTGATCATGACCAATAAGGAAATGACAGACACTTATCCGCAGTGTTTATTGCTTGTCTGGTGAAAAAGAGCGTCGCCCGGCCTAGTAACCTCTAAACGATATTCGACTAAAAACAAAAGGGTTTCTCCGAAAATATTCGTCGCTAAGATTTTATTTTGTTTTGGGTTAAAGACCTTCCTTACAAACGCTTGAATCATTCCATTGCAATATTATGATTCAACAACTTACGTAGCCTGTCATTGGATACAGTTATTATCTATGTGAAATCTGTACGAAAATTGATATTCTATAAAATAACAAAACCAGTTTGCTGTTTTGTGTAGGCGCTTCTTCGTTGAGGTCTTCGTCTGATACTTCGAGAGACAACACAATTGTAATGTAACCAAACACATACCGGATTCCGTTATGTGAGTTCAGCAGGTGCAAAGATAAATGAATCAGACGATAAGTTTCACGTGTAAAGCGTGTTTGAAAAGGAAAAGAATATCAACTTTCGCTTTTATTTCGCCAATGAGGTTGACGAAAAACGAGATTTTTCTAAAGAGGAAAGTGAAGTAATCAATGAAAGAAAAATTATGACTTACGATTATGTCTGGTCGACAGAGGTTGATGATGAAATTGTGGCACCCGACTGCTTGCACTCATGTCCAGAGTTTCATGAAATCTGAGTCTTCGAGATGCCCGGCTTGTGGGCCGGAGTGGCTGTACGGTTTGTAGCATAAGTGGTCCTTGAAGAGGCTGATAGTATAAAAGTGAAGGAGCCCTTGGCCGTCTTATGAACATTGGCCATGGTCGCTGACGTATTCTAAACTGACGTTCAATTAACGGTGGTCCTCGGGATCTGGACATGAGCATGTGGGGTATTCTGTGGGTGACAGGTCTATGTTTTCTCACATAACGACGAAAAATTCCTCCGACAGTGAGGTGAATACAAAGGGAGAAGAAAACGAAAGTGAAAATGACGAACAGCCTCATGTTGATCAATTTGTAGGAAAAACTGGTCTTCTGTTGTAAAAAGTTGATTCCGTCTTGGCTCTAGGCTTGGCTTTGGCTCAAGCCGCACCACTCTGTGCAAAACCAAAACCGTTGTCCGTGTGATGACGCTCACAGGTCACTATAACAATCAAAACAAGAAAAAACTTGAATTTCAACACATTAGGTCAATGTCACAAACACGCAAAAACAAAAAAAAAACTTTCCCCATAACCAACTCAGGCAGGATCCACCTCCGTAGCGCTTATTTGCTGTTGCCACTACCAAAAATGCTCAGAAGTCGAACTGCTAACTGAGCAACGTAATGTAGCTTTAAAATATGAAAATACAACGATATTTGTGATGTGACGTGTGTGGACAGCTTCTATATACTAGTACTAAGTAACCTTGTTGTATTTTTAATAACGCCAACAATCGAAAGAATATATATTAGCCCCGTGTCAGTAAGCAAAAGCGAGGCATACTATGTATAAATCAAGTTTAGATTCATACAAGAATCAGACTTTGAAGATAATATTTATCATACAAGAATGCAATATGCAGCACGTATTAACTACAACTATATTTGCACGCAGGTGACCATTTAAACGAAAAAAAGTCAAATTTCATGCTTAGCTTAGTGTTATGTTGTTGTTGTCTGGCTTAACCACAAAATTCCTAACCGCTTAAGCAAAACCAATATTATCATAAGAAGTTAAAACAAAAGGTTACATGAAACCTTGTTATGATAACAATTCAAAATACGCTTTGAATTCATTGCAGATTCATTCGCTGTGTTGGAGATTCATTCGTAAAAATACAAATACTGAAAGGAAAGTTAAATTTTTCTGCCGTGAATCCATAAAAAACACGTTTTGGTAAGTTTTTGTCGCAATACTCATAGTAACAATGAGGCAAGGCAACCAGTCTGATTTTTCATGCATAATACAAAAGTTTGATCGTTAAGGCTTGTTTGGGAATTGAACTATGTGTCTGAATTATGCATAATTTTGCTTGTTATATCTCTGCGTTAATCAATACGGTTGAAAAAAGATTCGTTTGCTACGAATTGCTTCCCCATGACAAAATATTATTCACGTTTTTGAACGCGTTGTGCTATATTTTAATTCAAAACAACTTCGACATTTTCTTTCACGACCAAACAAAAACATAGTTGTTCAGGTCATGCTTTTTTATATACATTTATGAACATGTCCGAAAGAAACAAATGCGACAGGGGCTTCTCAGAGTTGATTATGTTGTCACTTGAGCTGTAAATGACTTTTTTTTCATATAATAGCAAATTAGTGACTTCATTGCAATGTTTGAAATGAGCCTGTTTCAATAAAGGAACATGGTCGTCTTTTTTCATGGTCTTGTAAAAGTAGTGCTGCAAATAGCTTGCGGCCAAAAATAAAAAAAGTAATCTGGCATGACGCTACCACCGGGCTTAAACTCTTGTATGTTACAGCATACAAACCCACAGCGGCTGTCATTATTCCACCGTCCATTACAAGTTTATTATAACACTTTTCCGCGTCAGCTACATTAGCTACGGTCCATTTGCTAAATTCAATCTATTTTCTTATTTTTGGACCGCCATTTTCTCCATCTCTATCCCAGGTTTATCTTATGCTTGTTTTTTCTCTTCCTTCCGTCCCTAGGGGACAGCTTTGGTATCACTTTTGAGACAATGATACACAAAAGCCAAGAACGATTTTGTTAATGGTGATGACCCCATTATTGGCAATCATAAAAAATAATCCGCTTTTGCTACATTTGTTCTTATGTCTTATGTTCTCCTGTCCTTTCAAAAGTGTACGACCAAAGCTAAAGGGGTATTTTTCGTATGGTCACGTTGATTATTATTCGTTTTTTTTTTGCGCTGTTGCTGCTGTCTCCGATCCTATCATTCCATTTGCCTTGCCTAGAATGAAAAACCAATTGTGACAATCTTCTCTCGGTGATCTCTCTACTTATGGGATAAATCGGCAAAAATGTGAACACACTCATGATGATTACAATCACGCGGAAGACGGCATGATATTATTGGGTCATTATTACATTTCCTTGTGTATCAAGTGACATGAAATTGCATCAAATGAAAAAAAAACATCTCTTCAATGTAGTTGTATCCTTACATCCATCCCACAAAGAGGAAAAATATACGGACATTTTACTGGTATAGCTAAATTTAGAATACTAGCGAAAGTAATTATCTCGGTTTTATTTCAAGCCATTTTTACTCACGAAAGCTTGACAGAAATCGAAAATATGCCATGAAGAGTATACATGAAGTACTCAAAATCTAAAGCAAAGAATGTTTACTCCAGCGAAATGTGTGAAAATTTTATGCATTCTTTGTACTATAGTCAGAGAAATTTTAAGAAAAATGGAAATTACATTAGGTTTAAAAGTTTATGGTTACTTGCTTCGTAAATGGAAGTTTGCTTTGTGAGAATTCATTGCTTGATTTCAATCCATGAAATTTTCTTTGCCATGTACGTGGGTATATCAAAATTTAAAAGTAGTAGGATGAACTCATCCACTTTGCCATGTTTTATCCAGATTGAAAACCGACGGATATGGTGTCGATAGGAACGGCTCTTCAATATAGCTTCGGTAACGTTTGGGAGAATGTTCGTTTTTCTTATGTATACGTTGGGTTGTTCAAAAGGGAAAGTAGCTGTTGGTAGTTGTGAAGACAAGCATATTTCAAGATTAAACAAATAGCAATACGATGGAAACGTAAAACTTTTCATGTCTCGACAACTTGCCAATATATTTACTTGCAAAGTTTGAGCTGCTTGTTCGTCTGTCTGTAATTTTTGTATAGTTTTTTTTAAGCTGTAGGCTTTTTGGCTCAATGGATATATGCATAAGGCAACCCTACCAATACCAATTTCCAAACCAGTAAGGCTTTTTCAGCATGGCAAGTAGCAGCTAATCAACTGTACATATATTAGGTACGTAAGAGCGAATTGGTTTAACTTATTGTTGGGCTACTTGGTATTGTTTTCACTTGTTGGGGTTTATTACTTAAACAAACATTTTGCTATCTTTTTTTGCCCTGTTTTCATTTTTGAAATGGTTCATTCCACACACTTCCTTTTGTAACGTTCCCACTCTTCTTTAGTATGCATTGAGGAGAAACACTGGAGTGAAAATAAATTTCTTATTTGCATAATAAATACATACAAGCTCCAGAGGTTTTTACTTCTTCCTTTCCTTCTATTGCAATCGTTCCGTTTCTCTTTTCCCCCTTTGATGTCACTCGGAGGAAACAAGAAGGAAGCCCACTCAACAAACAAAAACGATAACAGCTCAGGGAAATGAAGATACGAGGAAAAGGGAAGAAGCACGCTCAATGACACTTTACATCAGCCTTTTGCTCCTTTTTTGAAGTTTTCAACAAAAGAGTTTTCCAGAGAGTATAAAATGTCTATTGTTATTTCAGAGTGATAATATCACCGGTGAAGATGAATATTATCTCAAAAAATTGATCAAAGACAGCGAATTCCTTGAAGGAAAAAAAAGTTGGGACAACGGAACAAGTCGCGCATGCATTTATTGATATTACACGCTACGTTTCGTATGAACTACAGAGTGTAGAACAGGTAACACTTACATATGTACGTAACACTAGAAATACGTGTCAAACATAGACCCTTTATAAAAGTAAGATATTTTCGAAGAACAGTTTTCATATGACCCTCATAAAACGTAATGTGTGAAAAAACATGTCTAATTTTTCTCCTGAGTGAGATTGGTTGAAACCATTTGAACTTTCTAGGAAACTTTCTTTTTCGGTCAGTCATTGAACACCAACTCTGGCTGCTGGTCTCTAAGGGCAACTTGAAGCCCAGGGTACTAGAATTCGATATTTCACTGGAATTATTATTTCAAAATTTACAAGTAAAGACATTCACAGTCGCTTGGGGAGGAACATATCTAACTCGGTTTTAACACTAATTTGTCGACACAAAACTCCTCGTCTCTTTTCTACATGCGCACAATAAGTGACACGTTTGCACAATTTGTTAGATTTTCATCGTATTTTTTGTAAAAGGGGTTTCGAAAGTAGTTATGAGTGCTCATTGGAAATCACGGTAAGCGCTGTGCACTTTAATCACCTACCAAATAAACTATATATGTACCAGATAGGTACTTGCACTGGCAAATCTAATGATAAAATCATTATCAAAATTATTTATGCGAATTTTGAGAGCTCTTAAAAATCACTTGGCTTTGGAAGATAGATTTTCTAGCTGAAAACGTTAGCTGAGATTTAAGTTGACATATTTCCTGCAAATGTTTGCCTTTCGGGTTATCTGTAGTCGTTAATTCACACAAAATAACTATTGCTACAACTTTGGAAATGAGGTTTTGTAAAGTTTGTGCAAACAAAACCCACAAAATAGTTGAACCGAATGCGAGGGAAAGGTAAATAACGAAACGACAAAGAAGGAGAATTTTCAAGTACAACAGTAAAAACTTGCCAAAATGATTATACATAATATTTATATTTGCTACTCATCCCCTCCCTTTTCACGTTGCTCATCAGGGACTATTTCTACGTCAGGGAAGAGTATACAGCTGTAAGTGAGCTGACGTAGAGGAACCCAGAGAAACAACAGAAACATAAAATTATCGCACAATCTCCATCTGTATTTAAATGCTCTTGAAAATAAAACCTCTACTTCTGTTCTTGTGAAGTTCACACAAAACTTTTCACCTAAACTATAATTCTAATGTACAAGTATAACCTTATAAAATTTAAGTCTTCATTTCAGTTCATTTAATATGGAAACCATATTGCAGAGTGCCTTCACACCTTTTTGCTTTTGCCCAGTTGATAGAGTTTTTAGGTATACCTGCTTTCGACATTTTATCTCGTTTTTTTTCCTTTTGTCACATTCACATTGATTACAAACAGGACTACGGAACAACCCCCGATATCTATCGAGCAGAACGAGGTAGTGACATTATTATCCTGGTTGGCAGTGGCACACACTATTTATCGAACACAACCATAAATTAAAAAACGACAATTCAATGAACGATGATCATCTAGTTTGAATCAATTGTATAAAAAAAAGAATGTGAGGTGGAACAAGGGAGCCAAGTTGTCAGAAGAGGCTAGTTTCAATTTATCTTCAAAGTAATAGCTGTCAAATTAAAAAGAGATTTAGCACAGGAGCGGTGGTAGGTGTAGTTTTTTCTCTGTGCCCATAAAAGAGCCGATCGTTAATTTATAGCACTCTTTCATTTAAAGAACGAATTTCCATTTTTGAATCTTACTGCAAAGCCTACATTGGTTCTACTGTACCGCAAGCGTTCTTCGTATTTTTTCGGCTTAGTAACACGTTTGAGTAATCGATTTTCGCTGGCCTAAAATTAAAAAAAGACCTGCAATTATCCGACTAAAAACAGAGGGCTAGATTGAGCAGGAAACTTTATTGTGTCTGCCGTTCAAGACCAAAAAAAGATTCCAGTGTGAAAGTTTGTATTATTGATTGAAAAAGAGTCGCAAGGTTTGTCTGTCTGTAATTTACTATTATACACACCAGTAATATTTTATTACTTTGCGATTTTCTCGAGTCAGCTAGATCTTTGTGTTTGGTGTCATACAACCAAGTAGCAGAGTTATATAGGATTTATAACCGATAGTTCCTCTTATAAAATCCATTTTGTTGCCTGTTTCGCATACATTATCATTTTATGCAGGGTGGTTCATTGTCTAATTACTATTCTCGATAAGATGCAAGTGACACCACCCAACAACAAGACCGTTGCTGCTGGCGGTTTTGCGGCCTTTGTTGTGCATAGTGAATGATACTCAGGAATTATTATTATTAGTATGACATAAATAATCAAAAGTATTATAATGACCAGGGGAAATGTGACAGAAACAATGAAAGTTTGTTTTTCATGACAACCGTGAGGACTATGAAAGAGCAGCTGGAAGCACTATAATTATTTTTAGGCAGAGGGCTTTTCTATGTAGGCTGTCTGGCCGTTGTGTACATAGTTTATGAGTTTTATTACTGTACAAAAGTAATTTTCTGAAAGTTTAAGTTAACGGCAGCATTGAGAATGCAGTTAAGCTAATATAACTTGTTTCTTTGCATGCAACTATGTATAAGTGCGTATAAAGTAGAGACATTATAAGTATGCTGCGTTCAAAAGGATTAGGCGATAAAGAAAATTGCTGTATAAACAATGACAATGAAAGCGTATCATAAAGTCTTGACATTTTCTTGCTTGCGAGACAGAGGCACGTTGTTGCTGCCTATTTCGCTGGGTAGAACAATAGTAATAAGAACCAACGATAATGAATGTTGAAAAGTGTCTGACTGGGAAACGCTGTTTTCGTTTTGAACGTAAGCGGCAACCCAGGTGTATTTAATTTTTAATAATGGCCGGGTCGACGAAAGAAAACAAGAATTGTAAACACATAAAAGCTTATAAGTTTTTTAAAAAACTCGAATTTCCTCCGGGCCTTCCAACTTCCGTTTCCGTAACAAAAGTAAGCCGTTGAGAGCAGAAACTATTTATTTTGCATAAGTATACAAAAAGAAATTTTGTAATCTTTGAAAACTCTTTTAGTCCCTAAGGGATTCAGTTTCAGCTTGATGTGTGTGTTGAGGTATAAAATTGAGTTTTGCAAAAACCGTCTGGTTTACCTGACGTGCGAATATTTTTCGACGTAAGCGTCGAGGCATAGTAGAAGCAACGAAAAATGTGAAGTTATAGTTATGACGTAAAATGGACGTTCAACTGGGGCACTGGCTTCTTTTAAGCAGTGAAAAGCAAATGGTATCTAGGAGACTTTTTTCCACAGTACCAACAATGTAAACATGGGGAAAAACTTGTACATTTACATCTATGAGACTTATAAAAGCTATCCATCATCCTTAGTTAGAAATTCCTAACAATCCGTCCTAACAATATTGATTACGCTATTTGCCGTAAGGAAACTTACGATTCATTGAATTTCATATCTAGTTCGTGATTCATGAAATTTGCGTATTTAAAATATCATTTTGGATGAACCTTATCTCAACCTCGAAAACAGGTAAAGTGTAACCAAACCACAGAGGATTTCTGGAGAGAATGCGCGCGCTTTACAGCACAAAAAATGGTTTGTTACAATCAACATGATAAATGTAACCTAGTCATATGCCATGACAACCGAAAGACAGTTAAAGATATTATGCCCACCCAAGCAAACAGAACCAACTTGTTTGGAAAATGGAAAAAGTTGCGGAAAAAGTCAACATTTACAAAACAAATCCAATAAAATCCGGTTGTACCTAATCCTTATCGTTGTAATGCATTCCGGCTCGTTTCCCCTTATATCTTTAGTCCGCAGACCGCACTATAACGTGTTACCAGTTGCAATAGAGCAAGACATCAAACTCTGGTATGATAATAAGTGCATACTTTTTTTCTCTTGTAGTTTTTCTCCAAATCCATTTCACAGACAAAGTAGCAAGATAAACTATTCCATCTCATTTTTATTGCATCATGCATATCATCATCATGACCGTGCAGCTTTCTCTACCTCGTACAAAATGTCCAACTTTCTTGTTACAAACATCCCTCCAAATCTCCTGTCTTCAATAATTCACAAACGAATACAAAAAAGCTACTTCCGTCCGTCCTTTTTTTCTTTGTGTACCTTTGAGACTTTATTTCCCGTCCCGGCTTGTTTTCATGTCGGCTCTGCACAAAAGGCTAGTATTAGGTTCCATCTTATGTTATTAAATTATCCGCAAACACACAAAAACTTCAAGAAATGAAATAATACGGAGTAATCAGAGTGCCTATCCTCGCATCACACGAAATATAATACTGCCAAATTCAATCCATGTTATATTTATACTGCTAACAATGCCTCATGTCGGAGTCTTGAGCACTCTTATTATTGTTGATATTTATACGCCAACTCTACTAAACTCATATGGCTTGCCGGACCAAGCATAACAGTATGGCTAGCTAATTCCCCAAAGAGGTCAAAGCCTGAGTGCTTTCACATTAGGTATGTAAAACCATGCTATTAGGTAACGAAAAGAAGTAATTATAAATAGCAAAATTGTAGACACATTAGTTCCCCCGGTTCATTGCATGTATAATCTTTTAATTGGGTGTTCTTCCATATACATTCCCGGTACCAACCAATTATGTAGGAAGCAATCTACCTCGATGATTTTGGTGAGCGAGCATGTCATGTTCTTGATATTTCAATGTTTTCTGTCAGATTATGAAGACCTACATTTTTGACAGAATTATATAGAGCCTCATCGAATTTCATCTCCATCGTTCATATTTTTTCGCGTTACGATCATAGGAGGAACAAGTCAAAGCTTTACTACTAGTGCAGCGTATCCTCCGTAATTTTTCTGAAGCTATACGAAGTCCTTCATTTACAGCAGCTTTTGATGACTTCTTCTTCCTACAGTGTTTCGACCACTTTAGGGGTACAACTGCAGCATTTGTTCCTTATAAAGTTAAACTAGGAAGAAAAAGAAAACACAGGGAAACATTTCCTTCAGAGTAAAGTTGAAGTGGGTTGGTAATTATGAAATTACCGGAATACTTTCATTCGCCTTACACACTTAACCGACCACGATGAAAACTTTTTTTCTCACGATGTCTTACTTCCTACCCCTTTCAAGTTTTGCCTCCTAAAAGTTTCACTGAAAAATCAGGGAAAACTTTTATTTAGAGAGGGACAATTTTTCCCAAAGGAGACCTATTAATAATAACGACCACATACAGAAAAAAACGATGACGACTTCACTCGCCCAACCTTTCAGACCCAAAAATAGGAGAAAAATTCCAAGCTGGTGAACGTGCTCATTCATGTAATGGAATATACATAATATATTGAGGAATTAAGAAAAGAACAGAGAAAGCCATTTTCCCATACTTTCCTTTTTCCTTTCAAAGTCTTAGTAAAAAATCAAAAGAATCCTAAAATGTTTGAAAGAGAAGTTAGGCCACGGAAAACTACGAGGACAGCGTTACAAAGGAAAGGACGAAAATCGCTACCATTTTTTGCTTTATTGCTCATGATGATGATGCTGTTTTCGATGTAAACCCTCGCAACTAATAATATTTATGAGTTTAGCTGACATAATAACTGAAATGATCGGAAATCGTCACAGAAATACGCACAAATTCGTCCTATCATCGGTCTCGACATTCAAACGGGAAATTTCAGTGTAGCTCTATAGCAACATAATAGAACTGGCGAAAATAAAACGCAGTGTTGGCTGGATAGGAGTAGCCTAGTGAATAATAAATCCTCAAGACTCAAAGAATTGGCTTCTCCTGTTGAAAATGATGGGGAGAAAGACAGGAAGAAAGCCACCGGGGAAGAAATGGAGGAAAGTGTTTTTGCACACGACTGAAAGGATACCCGCCCAGAGATTATGCTTCTGATAGAGGCTGTATAAAAGGAGGGGAAAGTTTTTACAAAAAAAGAAGTTTTCTTTGCCGGAGAGGGACTTGTTTTAGCTTTCTTCTTTTTAACTCTTTCACACAAGAAGCAAAATGAATGTGGTGGATGGCCACTCAAAAGAGGAAGATCAAAAAGTCCATGTACAGATGTGGTGCTATGGATGTAGTCATCATGGCGATAATGATGATGACGATGCATCATCAGGGCTTGATTATTACAAAAGCTTAACTTTTACCAGTCTATACGCATTGACAATGCACATATTTTCTTTTACAGGCTTCAGAATCTGTTATCCGTAATGCTTGTGCTTCTTATCATCATCTGCAGAATCATCGAGTCGCTCATTTATAATGCCTTTTTATTTCTTTTACTCTACATTATCATTGAAATCGAAAAGAGAAATGAAAACAAGAGAAAGAGCTTTTTGAGTGTATATGAGGATACGGATCATCATCCTTTTTGTGTCTGAAAAGAAAGCTCTCTCCACTTTGGATACTCAAAACATGGAAGCCTCTTACTCGTTTGGAAAATCTATACAAAAATCTGTCTCTAAGCACCTACATCGTGTCTAATCTAAAGAATAAGAAGATATGTTTATATGTTGAATATATGCAGACTCATGAATATAAGCATCTTTATCGCTTAAACTAATGTTGATCGTGAATTCTAGCATTAAACGGCACCATTTGTAGAGAATCGTCATTAAGCTTCCAACATTAAGAAAAATGAAAACGAAGAAGTCAGGAGAATAGGCGTAAGTTTTTTAAAGGTTTATCTTAGATAAGCTGATACCCACATTATAAAGCAATCATAACCCATTAATTCTTACGCTTCTGAAAAGGAAGAACATGGGAGTAATACATGCATAACGAAGATAAAGTAATTACGCCGGGATTGAAGCAAAGTTAGAGAATCGTCATTAAGCTTCCAACATTAAGAAAAATGAAAACGAAGAAGTCAGGAGAATAGGCGTAAGTTTTTTAAAGGTTTATCTTAGATAAGCTGAATGTATGTCTTTCCGCGCGAAATGAACAAGTCGACAGAGTGAAAGCATTATCAAAACTGAAAGTTCAGATGGAATGAATGAATGGTGAAGCTATTTTTAATGAATTCGCATATCACTTGTTCCATTCTCTTGTCAGTGGTGCGCTTGTTGTTCATTTTAGTATTCTTAATAATGGCTTGTAATAATCATCAAGCCAGTCAGAAGATACACACTCCCAGCTTGGCTCCCCTGCTCATTCTATTTTATCACCGGCAAAAGCCTTCCAGGTTGGTTGTTTGATGGACTGCATCTTTTGTGCTTTGCGACAGCTTTGAGACCTAGCCTTTCTCTTCTGGAACTTGACTGTGTTCCCACGCATTTCCCAGACCGATGGAAATTTACAGCTTGAATTTAGGTAATACAATTTAGAGCATAAAGCAGATAAAATTAGTAAGCCCAATCTTAGTGACGCCATGGAACGCTCATATTTTCCATAAAGGAAGACAGAAAAAAACCTCAAGACGTGGCGTAATAATACTATTTTTCATAGACAAGTTTGTGTGTTCTCCACCCCTCTCTGGAGATGCTATTATATTTACTCATAAAAGAAGCTGCGCTTGTTTCTTCTACTTCTGCTGTAAGTGAAAAATAAATTATTGGAAAAGTTCCCTGGAGCACAAGGATATGGCACTTTTCTTGTGTTTTCTAACAGAACCCTTAAGTTGCTTATGACTGCGTCGGCAGCATCCAGCACGTCCACAAAATATAAAAGAAGAATTTATTACGACTTTCCCTTCGTCATCAGTGTTTGTGCATGACTAAGCGTTGTATATGGCGTGATATGAACAACATAAAAGTTGCGACACAACGTCTCTGATGATAAAGGAGGAGGAAAAGATGGGACATGTCAAACAGCAAACTATTCCCCTTTCATTTGGCCTTTTCCAAAACATAAAAAAATAAAATTTTGGTTCCTTCTGGAGCTACTCCAGTAACGTCACATTGCTTGCGCTTTTCATATAACAGGTTTAAAACAGTGGTGAACTCCTCTCATAAAACTATAAAGCTGGAGAAAGTTTTGGTTAGGGATCATAACGAATTGTAATGATGGGAGGCACAAGACGTGACGTTTGCGAGAACCTTCCACAAACCAAAACTCATTTTCCGTGTTTACCCACATTATAAAGCAATCATAACCCATTAATTCTTACGCTTCTGAAAAGGAAGAACATGGGAGTAATACATGCATAACGAAGATAAAGTAATTACGCCGGGATTGAAGCAAAGTTAGAAACGGGAAACAAGATTACCATATTTTGTGAAGTTGAAATAGAAAAGAACAGAATTCGTACGACAGATTGAAAGCACGGAGATTTTTTGTCAATGTATCAAAATTTCAAACTTTTACATTCGAGTAATATTTGGGTATACTAGTACTATTAATTAGTTACGTACGGCATGAGTGCCATCGGCTAAACCACTGAACTAGAACTAATGAGAAACGAAGAATGAAGCTAATATCCATCGCATGACTAGTAAAAAAAGTGTAAAATCCGCAATGCCAATTTTTCAATACCTCAACATATCTGAAAGTCGTAGTAATGTCTGTACATCGAGCTTCTAAGACATATGTATGCACCGTTTCTTCCTAGGAAAAGTAAGAAAACATTATCTGCAAAGATATTATGGCAATATCATTTTTATCATTGTCACACTTTCTCTCACGAATAAAAGTCGTCTCTGATTCTGTTTTCAATCTCCCGTTTTAATCACTTCATAGTTTCGTTCTTTGTCTGCAACAAAGTATTTTGTGAGTTGTACTATGAGACCCTCCAGTTTTTCCCACGTACAGAAGAAGCAAGTAGTTAACGAGATATTTATTTTGTTACGAAACTGCTTTATGCTCACCTCATCAACATGCTCATCTGTGTTTGAGTGTGTGAGCATGCACATGATAACAAAATCCGAATCACATCTCTCCACTTTTATTTCCCCATTTCCTATTTTCCGTTCCACACCATTTTTTTTCCTGAGATTTTTTTGTTGTTCATGTCGCTTCGAGATGGATATTTATGTACACAAGCAACATGAAACATTTTCTATCTCTCGACTTTGGTGCACTCAACAAGACCGTTTCCTTTCCCTTCGTTTTCCCTTGTTTAACTTTCTTCGCATAAATCTCATCAAATCTCTGTACTCTGCAATCAGACTTATTTTTTGTAAAGAGAAAATAGGTGACTTGGAGAACTTGAAGGGCACTGATTGTGATGTATGCCGCAACCAACTGTGGTTACGGTACCTTGAGCATATTCCATATTATTTACCAGTTGACCTATCTGTCAAATGAAGCCATCTTGAAGTAAAGTATGAGAACGCTACATCAGGGCACATGAAAAGAAATATGATACGATATTTTCTCATCTCTTTTCCCCATGTAAGTTGTATCACATGAAATACATGGGAAACCGGATGCGTTTTCTAGCTACCGATGAAAATCGTGATGACATCGACATGTTCTTGGTTATTCTCTACTCCACTTTAGTTTGTCCGGGAGATGAAAAAAATTGAAATCGGTTGGTTACTTCCTCTCTGATTCCTTTCTAGGAATGTTCACTCGCACGCAACTCGGTTGTGAGCATTATTCAAGCAGAATTTATCACAGAATTGCCTTTTCTTTTTATTTGCACAGACGTTTCCGCTCCCACATCGGTGAAATCAGGACTTCGTCACCAGTATATTAAAAGAGTCACCTGGAAATTGCTTGTACATTATAGGATGGTACATCTCTATGTTGTTTTCCCATTTTATATGCGCTCACCAGAAAGAAGAACTAACGGCATGACATGAAAATATGCTCTAGTAAATCAAGTTCATTGAAAATCTTTGACTATGAAAGTAGTGACAAGTATGAAAGGTACAAAGCAGCCACCTCGAGTGAATCCAATTTAATTCAGAAATCAGGTTTCCTTCCACCCGTCCTCTCCGGGCCCCCCAGGAGGATGGGGACGAAAGGAACAAGAATCCGCTTTACCTGATCCAGACTACGGGCATAGGTGGACTCCACACAAATGGAAGCCATGTCGATGTCGAAGCAAGCTTCTTTTCTTTTACAACTTGGGATCATCATAAATAGCTTCTTAGCCTCTTCAGCAATACATTATGTTCGACTCCCACCAACTTTCCCATTCAAGCGTACATAAAAATTGCCTATTTAAAGTTAATAAGATAGAAAGCTCCAACGCGTTTGTTCCTTCTTTCTTTTTTCTTCCAGACGGAAGAATAGAGGAAAAATCAAAAGCTTTCAAAGAAAAAAAATATACGGGTGCATAAATCTACTTTACCACTACATCTACTCTTACTTATTTCGCAAACCTATAAAGCGATTACTGAATAGACGAAATGCCTGTAATAATGTCAAGGAAGAGCTTGTTCCTTCATACAACTCCTTTCTTAATGTTATTAATGTTGAAAGGAAAAGAAAGCAGAAAGCGTTAAAATGGATGTACTTCCATTGTTATACTTCCTCGCAAAAGAAACATACTTTCTCATAATTTTTTCTCAGAAAGAGTATGCAAAAACACGATATGGAAAAAGTGAAGTGAAAGCGAATGTTTCCTGATGGATTTGCCATTTGAAGTAGATATGAGAGTAGTTGTGAGTGTGCTCCTTGACATATCCTTTCAGAAAATTATGAAGTAGAAAAAGTGGATCAGTAGCCTAACATCCGCGCCTGCTGCCTCTATCTACCCTCGTACCACGGACCAGTATAATGTAATCTTCTCTTCTGTGCCCTCGTACAAACTACAGTATAGTCTGTCAGTCAAGTCCAAGTCAACAGCCGACGTACATTATGAAGAAAAGGAACACGAAAATAAGGTAGCCGGATGCATATCAATGTGAACCCTGCACTAGATCGTATAAGTAAAAATATGAGCTACTTTAAGTGGAGTCAACCACCAATGGAGAAAAGGACTAGAGCTGAGTTTGAATTTATTAGCCTTTTCATCTGCCTCAGTGTTTCAGGAGCGACATGAAAAGCAAAGCAGGAAACTTGTATTAAAGTTCGGCATGTCATGTTAGAGAAAACCTAGTACTGCGTTTATACTTATAAAAAATTGTGTGAGAAGCCATAGAAAACTTCAATGGCCTATTTACGGCTTCGATCAGTTCGTGGCTCATCTTGTCATCAAAGTCATGAAGTGGCGAAAGACCTCTAGAGTATTTACTGCCTCGCTCCTTCTCTCTCTAGTCTTCCTCGCCTTCCAGTTGACTATGATTATATGTGTGGCCATCAAGCCCGATTGCATTTGCATTTCGGATTACTCTTCCTTACTCAAGTATTGACAATTGGGCCACAGAACCTCATGCATTATTTACGTTTTTTTGTGGCCACATAAAAATGTGCACGTACACTCGGGTTGCCATAAAGAAAATGGGAATATAGCTTGCAAAGTGATTCCAGTCGTTACATCTCCGTTTACTAAACCAACCTCGTTTTCAATTTTATTGCAAATTTAGTATTAACTCTCGTATAAAGAATATATTATACCGAGAATACTGACTCATTTTTTAATGCTTCCATCGAGCGTTCAGCCCTGGAATTTAAAGAGTTTTTTTATGAATCTGATTTTAAGGGCTTTTACGTACGGGGAAAGTTTTCTGAGTTTTTAACACAACTGGACACGTAGTAGCCATTATTCATCTACAACAGTCCCCTCACATGCTCAAGGAGAATCTCAACAGAAAAAGGAATATAGAGCAAACGGCTAAAACCCAACACTGAGGATAATAGCTGAACGTAGAACACATTTTTTGAACGTTATACCGTCTTTCGAGAATGGAATTTTCAAGAAGTTCTCATGTTCAATGTTGTCTGATACGTCTTTCCTGACACGCTCCGAAACAACCAGCTGTTGTGGAAATAATAAGGCTTGAGTGGCCGTTTCAAACATAGGAAATTGTTTTGTGTGCCATTGTTTTTTGAGGGAAAGTACTATTCGTCCCACGTATCGTATGGGTTTCGCTGGTACGGAAAGTAATTCCAGTAGAGAGACTTGTATCTGGTAAGCTTGACTCCTGTAGCACATTTCCTCGAAAGCTTTCAATCTCTATCGCTTAGTCATGTGGATATTATAGCAATGATGCTGATGACATGTCAGCGAAGAAGTTTATTTTAAGAAATGGATCGGGATCAGTAAAAGCTATAGATGCACCAAGAGTTTCCTTGAAGTGAAGCAAAATTAATGTGAAAATAATGAAGTTGAATATAATGATAGCAACAGCAACAATGATGAACCATAACATGATGCAAGCTTGCTGAAGCGCACAATAAACTCATGAATACGAATTTT
>VICI01001212.1:0-24699 GCA_019593645.1 Akabosia matsudoensis | reverse complement strand
CAGGTGTGGTGATAAATGTAAGCAGAGAGAGAGAGAGAGACAGATAAGTGGGAGGACATGTAAGGATTCTTTTTAATGGGGACGCTGCAAATAAAAGAAACGGACCAAAAATAAAGCGTGTGGGTTACCGGATTCAAGGGAATAAGGTAAAGTATATAGGTTATTCAATGATATTATTATTTTTTAACGGTTTCAACGGTTGAGAATTTCGAGGAGAAAATGTGGAGCCTTTGGGAGAAGGTTTAAAACATTGCAAGAAGCAGCCTTACAGAACATATTGATCAAATACAAATTATGAATGACGATGTATGTTGTATGTACATGTTTTATGAGACAAAAATTATGAAGGCATTATCACGTTTCTTTTGTGATCAGAGAGATTTATGATGTGTGGGTGGAACAACATAGATGAAGCAGGAGGTGAAAAAAGGGAGATTTCTCCAGTATTTTTTTTGCCGGAATGTTTTTCCTATCCATCTGCGGTACTTTTTGGGTTTGACGTGGATAGAGAAAATTTAGAAAAAGTACACATGCGAGAGGAGTCCTTCCTACGCTTTCCTTTACCAAAGAGAAATCTAGGAACTGATGGATTAGATTACGATACCAGACAGACAGACCGGATATCTTTTTTCTTTATGTTTAACACAGATAATTCATTAAACTTAGTTTAAAGCGAGTTTTGTTCTATATTTAGGTTTTGGACATTGACTTTTGTAGGTATTTTTAGTGCACATTTCCTCCTCATCTATTGTATCGTCAGCTACAAGTGTGTGTATTAGTTATGCTTGTCGCTTGTGGGACAATTCCCGATTCTCCTTGCATACTAAAGTACATAATGAGACCATATAACACCACTATGAAGTACAAATTATTATCTCATTCAATAACTCGCTGGGTCTCCATGAGCCCATACCACATTAATTAGGTCAAGTGATCATCTTTATCTCTCAAGTGGCTCATTCATCTCTTATTTTATATGTCACAAGTGAACTGTGCAGTCTATTAGGTTTTTGTTACTAATTATAGCGCAATATCAATCGCTCTTCGCGTGAACTGATTTCATCTTCCAGGTAAAACCCGAAGGCTAAATTCTGTCATTTTCTTTGTACTAATAATCTCTCTCCTTCAGAGTCTTCAAACTATCCACGTGATTAAAGAAAAAATATTTTTTTAGCCTGCGGCAAGGTTGTTATTGGGAGACGCGGATGCTGTGTAATATTGAGCAGTGACGATGTGAAAAATTAGCATATGCATAATACTGTACTGTACTGAAAGATACGACTGAGTAGCCATAACAATTGTGCCCGTACTTAAAAACAAGAGACGCCTATCAGTGAATGCAGGATGGTTGCACTTTATGTTGATCAAGCAAATATCCTCTTGTTCTTCTCGTGTCATTTCAGGCGTCACTTTATTCATCTCTCTAGCCACAAACTCAGACACCAAGTTTTATGAATTCTTGTATTGTTTTTGTGTATAGGTCTTCGCATGATCAACTTCCAACTAATGAAATATCATATTTCTGTGAACGAGGCGAGGGTGCATATTAATCCGTGCAACCTGTTTGTACAGAACAAAAATTCTGATATCAGGTTAGGAATTTACAGTTCTCTATTTAGGTACTCCACGAGTAATCTAGAAAAGGTTCAGAGATATTGCTGAGCAAACATTTGATGTATTCATAGACTTTGTCATAAATAAAAAACGATCGTTCAAAGACAGTAATTGAGAATCAACAGAAAATGTAAACATTTGTTAAATTTATTGGCTCTTTGAATGCTTGAATGTTATCACTTGTGGCACACTATGTAAGTGTTGAGGAGCTTATGAACAGGAAGTATTGAACTTATTTCCGTCAATTTAAAGCCTCTTCTTCAGCTAAATTTGAGTTGCTGGTACGCTTTCTCAAGCGTTGTACGTAATGTATTGTAAAGGAAAACAGAATACTTGTCAGTTTATTTAAGAAGCAAAAGACGCTAAATTGTCTGTAATTACATTGCTTAAAAATTATCAACGCTCAAGAGCACAGTAACATGTAAAGGGATTTTCGAATAAAAACTTTCTCTTTTTTTGTTGACATGACCAAAATATCGTCAGGGATTACATAAAAACATCATTGTATGGGTAGTGCATGTGCATCGTTGTTGCTCTCGTAATAAATATTTCCCTGCAGGCTAGTTGAAGTGCAGTTTTCTTTGAACTCGTGCTGATCTATTTATCTCCCAGGTTAGTTGGAAAACTTATAATCTTGAATCTTTTACCTAAATTTTTTAACTATAATCTCACGATTCCCCATTTTGGGAAAGAACCTTGATCCTTTCCCCTGGTTTCAAAGCGATAAACTTTCCTTTGGCGGCTGAAGATGGAGACCTGTCAGTTCTAATTTCATATTGACACAATTCGTATAAAAATTTGTGCTAAACGGTGCAACTAAATTTAAATACGTGGTTAGTGATTACCACTTAAAGATAAAGTAATGCTTGTTATTGACTGGTCATAAACCCATATGATTCTCGCAAAGGTTGTAAGGGTTAGCGGTGAAATCCATGTCAGTTTTTTAATAACCTTTTGACTTTATCGCGCAGCTTAGCTTACTGATTTAGTTTTGGCAATGGGAGTATAGAATGGACTGACGTTGGTGCATATAAGTATGACACATTGTACTGTTTTTGCACTAAAAGCCTTGAATCTGATGGTCATTTTTAATTGGTGCAGTCAGACAGAGCGACACAAGGCTTATCGTCTGGCTTCAGTTTTAGATAACTCGTATAGTAATGTTGTTTTTGTTTGCTTGTTGGGTTCTGCTGGAAAAATTACTAAAATTTTTGAATTTGTAAAATATTTTGGGGGATTTATGGAAAGGCATTTGTGCACTTGTGCAAACAAAACCAGACAGACATTTGCATTCCCCTTTAAGAATTTTGTACGAATTTCATAAGGTTTAGAAAGGTTTCTAGTATACCTGTGTATAAATAATGTATTGATGAAATTTTTTAAAACTTTATTTTCAGAGTGCTTTTTACTGAGCTGAAAGCGGTGATCATATTCTTACGTGGGAAGGCTATAGGAGCTTCGCAGAAACTAGTCGAGAAACTCACGGAAACTGATTATTGTTAGTGATTAGTGTGTCATTAGTGGGCTAATTCTGAGAAGAATGGATCATAGTCATCACGGACATCATGGACACGGAGGGCATGACATGCACGCAGGCCACGATATGATGACTACGCCATCCCCTACACCTGAGGCTTCAGTTCACGATCACAGTGGTATGGGGCACGGGGCAATGGATCACAGTAGTATGGGCCACGGAGCTATGGACCACAGTCAGCATGGTGATGCTTCGATGCAACACGGGATGATGCATGTAATTAAAAAATAAACAATTTCTATAGTTTATAATAGCATTTATAGTTACTCGAAAAAGATTGTTGAAGGCTATTCTGGAGAAGTTTTAATGAAATGGCCGGTCATCATGATACCATGTCTGTTTCTCGGTGCTTCGTTCACCAGATGTTCTTCCATGGGGGAGCCACTGAAACGATTCTCTTTGAGTTCTGGAAAATCTCAGATGTTACTGGTCTCCTCATATCAATGGTTATAATCTTCCTCTTGGCGTTTGCCTACGAAGGACTGAAATTTTATAGGGAACACCTCTACCGCCACAGCTTCCAAACAGTCCAACTTAGTACTGTTGCGATGCCTGTGGAAAACGGCGGAACAATGAGAGAAACACATAAAACTGTACAGTAAGTCATATGTTTTTGTTTTTTACATCCACCCTTAACCCATATCCCCCATCCTATCCAAACTAGAATCGGAACAACCACATTCGGTTCCGAAATAAATCCAGTTTTCCTCACAACCACGACTTGCGAGTGTGCGACCTCCAAGAATTGTAATTGTAACGTCGAAGAGAAAAGTAATAATAATGAATCCGGCACGGCCACCCCAAGCTCGACGAAAATGCCGTCCTTAATTATTGTTAGTCCAAGAGGCTTCCGAAGCACTGAAGCGACTAGTTTGAAAAGCGAACTGTGTGCTCCTGTCCGAACCACTTATATGTAATATACATCCTTCCCTTTTCCTCTTTTTAAATTTTAAAGCCACAATTAAATTGCCATTTATTACAGCTACTTGAATCTTCTTTCTTCCTATTTCAGGGTCAAAATATTGAGTTCAATGCATTGCTGGCAAACTGTACTACATATATTTCAAATGATCGTTAGCTACTTTCTCATGCTTATCTTTATGACTTACAACGTGTGGTTGTGTGTGGCCGTTGCGTTGGGTGCTGGTGCTGGATACTTTTGCTTTGGATGGAAGAAATCTGTTGTTGTGGACGTGACAGGTATGAACAAAAACTTTAACAAAAATGTTTTGTGTAGGTTAAGAAGATTTCAAATTGAAAATGTTTGTCCATTCCAGAACACTGCCATTAACGCGTGCCTTGTTGTGACCGTCTCTCTGCCTCTCTCTCATGGCTTGTCATTTATTTGCTCCAATATGTCTATAAGTTGTATACTTTTTAAAAGATCATTGTAAAACTGTAATAATTTTAGTAGACGAATTTGAAACTAGTTTTCTTAGAAAATTATCCTGGATTTATTTTCTCTTCCAATATTGTATTCCAATTATTAAACTAGTAGTTTGTAAATAGAGGGTATATATATATATATCACAAATCAACAAAGACTATTTTTTGTTCATAATTCCAAAAAAACTTAAGACAGCCAGAGTGTAAATTTTCTAAAACAAGAAATTGGAGTTATGTACAAAAGAAGAAACATAAGTATAATAGACATGTAAGTACACGAGACACAAAGTAGGCTACCAAATGTTCATCAAAATATGTGGTAATTTTTTATATGGTGCAACAACACATACCATCAAAGAAAAAATCTTAGTCGTATTGGAATCTGTGATTATGGCTATCAGCAAAGAAATTCTCGATGCACGTATGTCGGTTGAGGGTGGTGCACTATAGATATTAAATGGTTTAGGTTTACTGTTAACTTTTGAAGATCTGATGATAGTCTTTTAAAATGAATGTTAAAAGGGTTTTTATTATTTTGTAGTCGTTGGTTAGCATGTGAATGCAGAGGTGAGCAAATGTTGGGAAAACTTAAAAAATAGTGGAATAAAAAGCCATCCAGTGTAAATCCTTGCCATTTGTTTCTTAGCTTCCTGGAAAGCTCGGAGCATCTTTTTTCCCAACAAAATAGTTATTCTCTGAGTGACAGTTCACCATGAGGGTTCGTGGAGGCCTGTAATCTTGCTGGTTAGCATAAATGAAGCTGGACTCCATACACATGTCCATCCAATAGTCGGTTTGACTGTTGTAAAACTCACTAAGAATAAATTGGAAGATTATGTTGTCCTTTGGAGTGACCCTGAGAATGTTCAAAATTATTACTAATATGAACTAGTGGGAAATCGAAATTTGCAAAACTCGCCATGTTTCTCTCAATGGTATCAAAAAGTCCTCCGTGTACATGGAAAAGAACCGCGATGCAATTAGCGGAATTTTGTCCTCATAATCTGTTATGCAAATTCCCAATACAGTTACGAACATTTTCCAGCTAGCGTCTATCGGCCAGTTGTAAGCATACTCCATGTCTGCCTGCTCTTCAAGTATGCGAACGTCTACCGGATGGGCCTTTTCTGTGGCGTAGTCTTTGATGAATGCGAAGTAGCCTGGCTTCTGCAATAGTATCAGCTATTTACTATTTCCCAAAAATAATATGTCAAGCACGCTCTCGTACCGTTGAATTTTCTGTGAATGCAAGTCTCCTCCCTTCTAGTCGGCATTGTTTCAGTACGAGCTTAATAGTTGACCAAAATTGTTTCTCCTCCTTCAGATCATTAATAATTGGAGTTCCTTTGGAGGTCGTGTCAACTTCAGTAGGGTATCTGTAGTTTATGCATGTATCCGTCTGAGGGTCTATACATTTCATTTAAACAAGCTGATGAGAATATGCGAAAGTTCAGTCAAAGCAAACCTATCGTACCTGGTTTTGCATTAAATAGAAGATCATTTGTTAAATAGAAGCCCATGATTCGACTTATCAAATTCGTCATTCTCTTAACTCCTCGGATGCGATCGCAAGCCGTCGAGAAAATGTCGCCAACCAATTGCAAGACTTCCTTTTTCCAGAAATCTGACCTCAAATCATTATCGTCATTTCTGGATGGGGTTTCTGAAGAATTAGATGAACTAGTATCAGTACTATCATGTTCAACAGATGTGTGATCTATATTACGAGGGGAAAAAAGTGTATTAATTTCTGTATCTTCAGTCGACCGATAAATTCTAATTCCATTTTAATTACTTTTCCACGTATTCCTAATCCCCAGCGTGGTCGAGAACAAATTACAAACGTATTGCTTTTCCTGGTTTTCCCTTTTTGCACTCTCCGTCGTGTCCATCTAAAACCGGAAGCTTCTCACAGTCCTCTTTCTTCGCTGAGATGATCAAAGAACTTGCTCCATCTGGGTTCAAGTTAACCGTCGTACTTTTCCTTTTCTTTTCTTCGCCCCTTTCTCTAGATGGCACGTAAATACTGAGCCTTTTCACTTTGTCCACTGCTTTCTTCACTCGAAGCGCTAGCAACTCAAGTTCGGACACGCTGTTTTGATATTTTCTCGCAGAGTCCCTTGCTTTCTTGTGCGCCCTTTCGTACTCGACTTTCTTCACCTTTAGCTCTGTTTCCGGCGCCGTTAGCTGCTGATTTTTTAATGTGTCCCATTGCTTAAACGCTTCTTCAGCACTCTGCTCATCTGCCTTTGCTTGACTAGCTTTTTCCCCGGTTGGGTTCGCTTCTGCACGCAGCCCCTTACTCAAATCCAACTCAACGCTGATCCTTTCACAAATTCTCTCAAATACGACTTTCTTGTCTGTTTCAACTTGTTTCCTTATTGCCAACTTGGCAAGCTGTCTGTCCAGCTTCTTTTGATCTTTTGCTTTCCCCCTGTAAGCATTTTTTCTCTCGACCAGATGCACTTTCTCCCTCTCAATTTTTTCCAGTTCAGCGTCCACCTGCGACTTGAAGTCATCTAAAACCGTCTGCTTTCTCTTTTCATGCTCATCCTCCAACACATCAAGCATCTCAACAATTCCCGAGTATTTCTCGCTGGCTTTGGCTTCATCAAACCTGTCAATTGGTAAGCAACCCTTAACACGAAGTGCTTCATCGTTCATCAGAGCGAAAGCAGGAGCACGCTCCTTTTCAGATGGAACTGGGCCTCCCTGAGGTGTACTAGCGCGCTGGAGAATTGGCAGAAAGCCAATCTTGCAGAAGTAGGCTTCCTCTTCAACTGAACCATCCTCTGTCGCTTGGAACAAGTGGGGTCGCACTTTAATAAGTGCATGTTCTTCTTCATTACTGCTATCCCCTTTGGTTAGCGTACACTCCGACGGGCCAATGATAATCAAACTACTTGCATTTACATACAGAGGAGGTTGCATAACGTAGGACGGATCTGTCGGTAAGTGCGGATTTAGCAAATCCTTCCGAAAGAAGTACGGCGCTGTAAACTTTTGAATGGATGGAAGCCGGTAGTCATTTGGATCGCCCAATAGGAGAATAGCTTTTAACTAAAAGGATCAGGTTGCTAAGCACTCGTTTAAATTGTGTGGCCTAATCCTGCTTTTTAATAATGTAAAAAGGCTCTCACATGTAAGGTGACCTCCAACACTGTAGCTGAGCCTTTGCGAGGTTGCACATTGTACATCTCACAAGTGTGAGCATACTTTTTCAAACGAGGAGCCTCGTACACTTCAGATATTGTAGTGGTTTTGGCAAAGTACAAGTATGCTCTGGAATCTCATAAAATTTAATTGGTTTTTGATACTCTGTCGAAAACAATATTGCCAATAACAAATAATGTATCTTTGTTTGTGTGCATACATTCCGTTTATACAAATGTATACGTTTTTAAACTCAGACATTTGATAGAATCCTGGGCCCAGGTCGAACAGTCTGGGTCCTCGCCGTTGCTTATAAACATGGACATACGGACGGAATAATTGTTTCTCATCACAAATGTATTCAAACAGCCCATTTGCGAGGATCGGTAGCAGGATGGAATAAAGTAAGGCTTGCCACAGAATCACGGGCTTCTCCATGGCCACACGTATACGATCAAATCACTCCAAAACCAATACACTTGAAGTAGCCACTTTCCATTTTTACCAAATGGGTTTCAATCCACAATACAATGACTGTGTGTATAGGACCATGAGCGTAAACTGTTATTGTTCCTTTCATACAATGCCAAATAAAATTGTGAGCAAACATTTTGATATTTTCAACAAGAACGTGTCTTGTATGTATTTATTTTTACGCTTTATAAACTCTCATACAATTGAATCTTGCCGTGAAACAATTGACTGCAACGAGTTAACTTAAATAACCGTGTTTGTGTGTGCGCTATCCAATTTATTGCAACAAACTTCCCACCTGTCAAAGTCCATTTCTCTTTCTCGAGCGGTGCAAAACCTCCCAAGTGAATATAAAAAAACACAAAACCTGCGCTTGTCAAGACTGAGTAACACATCAAAAATGCATGCAACTAAAACTGCGAAGCTACTGACGCTCACACGCGCGTTAAAGTTGAACCTTGGAGCAACCTTATTTACTTGAGTTGTTAATGAAAGATCTTTATGATTTTATTGAATTTCAAAAGCTGAAAACTTGAGTACTTAACAGAAAACAGAATAGGTCTTTGCCCTTAACCCGTGTAAAATCTAGCCTAAATTGAGTTTACAAAAAACTACCCCTAAGTCCACTTTGAGTTTTATGTCACTACATGTAGAATTACACTCGGTAAACTTGTTGTTTACAACCTACCTACTCCTACATCTACAACTTTCGAGATTTAATAACAATAAAGCTCCAAAGTTTTTTTGTTTGATACGCTAATTAAAAAGATTTTTTTCCACAACATTTTTTTTCCACAACAGAAGACTAAATTGTCATTCATTACCCAGATAATTTCATTAGGAATCTAATCTGGCTAAAGTATAGTCGACATAGCAAGCAACAAACAAACTTTTTTTACGTGCTTTAAGCCTCGAGTAAAATAGGACGGAAAAGTACACAGTTTTTAACTATCACTATCTCGCGTTAGTTTTTTTATCTACGCTCTACTGGAATCCTGCTAGTTGTTTGTGATCTTACGTTTTTGGCAATAACTTTACTATTATGATTATTTGACTTGTTTTACTGTCTACATATCTTGAACGGAGTATACAATCAAAGGAGCCCAATAATACTGTTGCACTTTGCATAAAAAATATATTTATAACGATTGTTTTATCAACTATCATTATCAAACTTTCTCCCAAAAGAAAAATTCAGTTTTTTTTTTGCACAAAGCCAGGCATACACGTTGAATCCAGTAAGAGTTGTAACTGCGTTCTTTTTATATTTCTCTTAGGTTGTGCTGACAACAAAACTCAGTCAGAATACTAATACACCTGATTACCAAGTAAAATGAAAGTTTTTCTTTGTTGCCATGAATATTTTCTCGAGGACAAAAAAACATGTAGGAACAAAAACCGATAAAAAAATAAACTAACCCGAAGTAGTTTCCTAGAATAACAAGAAACCTGGAATTCTACATCATTCCTTGTTTGTGTAAAGTATGTTCTGAGCTTATTAAAGTATATTTTATTTGCATTTAAAACCTCTAGATTTTATGTCAGCTTTTTCTTTCTAAAGAAATCTAGAGTTTTGTGAGAGACGCCACGTACAAGTGGAATAGAGAGATGTGCGTCTTTGTTTGATTGAGCTGGAACCATCTCCGTACTTATTTTTTTGTAGCTTTAGCATCGACACAATTACTAGACAGCTATCGAAGTGTTATTTTCATTGATGGCAAATAATGGAAGCTCGATACAACTCTCTGATGTACCCAAGAATATTCCATTTCCCAAAACTCATAATAAAATCTTTGCATTTCTATGTTTTTTTGTCCCAAGTCGATCTCTTTTTTACTTTCTTGAAAAAACGTGGCTGATATGCTTTCCCTTTTTAGTTTCCCATTTTCGTCTTTCCGTTTTCCTTCCTTTTCCAAAGTGTCTTTGGAACTTGCTCGTGTTTGTATACTCTCAGTAATATGTTTAGTTTTCATTATAACAAAAAACTAAAGTAAAAAGAAAAGAGATAGATACATCATGTCTACCCTTATCATGCATTATGCATCGTCTATTCTAATACCTTGCATATCTCTGACCTGTTTCGTACACATGTGCCTATCTATAATGCTGTATCCAAAATATCAACAATGATTTTGTCGAAGAACCTCGTTCACATCAAAAGATTTCGCAAACTGGTATAACATGCACGCAGCACCTATAATCCTATCACGTAACGGTCTATAAACATATACATACTTGGAAACCATTACAAGACCTTCTGTCTACAAAGGGCTGACACAAAGGAGTGACGTAAATCTGCCACAAATGTCAATTGTCTGCCAGTTAGTTTAGCAATTATGTCTTTTGAGATCTTTCTAGGACATATGTACGCTAACCTAGATAACAGGATTTTCTTCTATTTTCGCGTACCAAATAAAGTTTTTGTTTCTATTAGAATGAAGATCGGTCAGAAAATCTTATATCAAAAGTTGTGTACATATATATTATGTAGACAGATAGAAAGAAGAACTTTGGTAAAATAGAGAGTCCTATTCCAAACTAATTTTCATGTTTTACAAATATAAATTTTGTTTTTGGGAGCTTTCACGCTCCCCCTTGCCACCTACTTGACGAAAAACTTTTCAGCACATTTTCTAGAGTCCTACTCCAAACTAATTTTCATGTTTTACAAATATAAATTTTGTTTTTGGGAGCTTTCACGCTCCCCCTTGCCACCTACTTGACGAAAAACTTTTCAGCACATTTTCATCTAATTTAATTCGTCTGTGGAGGAGGAGGGAGAGAGTCTCTGCTGCGGTTAGAAAACGAAATTCATGTTTAACAAGATGTGAGACAAGAGATCAAGAGTGCATGCTCCATCGCAATTTTTATTTAATTATTGGCTTGCCATGTCTTTAATCGTTAGGCTATTTTCGGTAACATGACGGGCTTATTTTGTGTATCGATTTATTTATTTATTCTCTCTGAGCACATAAAAAGGAAACAAAAAATTGGCTCGCTGTTCGCTGAGGTTTCTCTAGAAAAAAAGAAAATAGTAGCCACTAGCCACTTACTTTCTCTTTGCTGACGAGCTTTGAGAGAAAAAAAACTCGTTGGGTATTGTATCTTTGGATAAATCATAAACGAGTGTAACGTCTGTGTTGAAAAAACTATGAAACAAATTGTGTAATAATCTAATAAAAGATACCAACCAATAAATAATATCCTTTTGTAGATGATGGTCATTCTCTAAGGACGCGTTGTTTATGTTTTCGGCCACAGACAAATAATAATGATACCAAAGTTTTGGCATACCTTCTGAATTGCATGGCTTAATAACGAATGTAATTTGATGGCGGAGGACCGATAGTTTTGGACCTGATGTAGACTCGTTCGTGAACGGACGATGGTGGAGCCTTTTTCAAATTTTTCATAAATTTCCGCACGTTTGTGACCGCGATCAAACGAAAAATAAGTTTAAGAAAGAAGATGGCCATGGAGATGGGCTGCATACCAGAGTGGTTGAGAAGGAGATACGTAGTCACACAAGCTTCCAGTGCAAGCACCATAAACAATGTTAGAGCAGTGCACCACCACATTTGGCACTTGCCGAGAGCATCTTCTGCGTCCTCCTACGAAAGCAGACCACAGCAACAAAAGTAATTACTTGGCTTGGGCATTAAAAAAAGTTAATTAAAAGGGAATGTTGAAAAAAATGATGCCGTAAATTAGTGTGCTTACATCGTAAACTCCACTGAGAAGCACAAGAGCCATGATTATTTGGAAGGAGTGGACTATTATGATTGAAATCCATATTAAAATTGCTTGGTGGCGAATGACTAAAAACAAGTATTAGAGAACTCGTATGGGTAAACTGTATGAAAAAACAAATTTAAAGCTAAATTAGGCACGAAAATATTTTCTTTTTGGCAACATACCCGATTCTATGGTTATCGGGCCCTTAAACGTTTCGTCAGCTAAAGGTTCCTCGTGGGTAATCCATTTCACGCTGTAGAAGCAGAGGAGCATGGCTGCCAAAATCTACAGAAAATCCAATTTAAACAGTGAGAAGGACTTCCCGTTCAAAAATATAATTCTAGCATGTTTGCTGTCAAATTTATACCACGTCACAGATTGCGACAACTTTAACAGCTCCCCTTCCTGCGAAAGGGTCATCTGAATTGGGCATTGTGAGACCCTATATTATTTTTTCTCTTCCCTGCCACTTCCACTTCTGCTTCCGTTTTTTATTTACTTTCACTTAAAACTTTCCTCAATCTTGATGTCCTTCAAGTGTGTATCTTACAAAAACTTTCTCTTTTTCTCTTAGCTCGTCACTCAGTGTCACTTTCAACCTTGCTTAGTATCAACTGCAATTACTGCTTCCCTCTCTCTCTCTCTATTCCACCGTTTTCTCCCCGTAGTCATCCTGTTTCTCAATTAGTCCATTAAATTACTTCCTCTCATCTTCCGTCTTATAACAGCATTAGCCCTTATATGCACCCATGACACCTGACACTATCGTCTGCTAGGAAATTAAGTGGCGGTTATAAAGCTTCTGTTCATTTGAAGCACATGGGCAGTTGCACTAAGAAAAAACACGTTTTTTCTGTTTTCACACGCTCACTTTTACTCCCAAACGCGCTTACTTCATTTATTATGCACCAGCGTTTTGCTCCCAAGCTCGTTTCTGCTTGATGGGATATGGGAAAACTGCGGTTCCTTTCTTCACTTTTTTGAGTCACATATGTGCTAAACTGAACACTGAAACGGGTACTTCCCTTTTTGATATTTTCTTATCAACACCACGTTTCCCTTGAAATATACATGTATATATTGTCATTTTAAAATTAGTCCAGTCCAACCTGCTAATTTAATTTCCAGTCTCAAAATGTCTAATTCTATTTGTTTGTCTTTTTATTGCATCATTCCCTCAGTTCTTGCTTTCTCTCACTTTCACTTCCTTCCACTTTGAGAGTTTGCAACCAAGTGAGAATGAGTCTGAAAAGACGCTCGTTCTATACTATGTGGAGGGAAACAGAGAAAAAACTAATTTGGCAAGGGAGCGAGCTATCACGAGGGCCAAGGCTAAGGGTATAGGCTTCCAATAACGGACCAAAAACCCGTAGTCCCCTAACCAAGGGCTTCTTCCAGTTGTTTTTCACGGGAATGCAGCAACAGACGCATCCCGAAATATATTGTCAGTCTGGCTGTGTACATTTTTCTCCTTCAATTCCTTCTTCAATTCCCGTTACCACCAACGCAACGTTCCCTGGCAAGCGTGTCATTAGACTTGGCTATGGTAGAACGAGAAGACCCATACATTTTTATAACCAGGAGGAGATTTTTTCTCCTGGATTTTTGTCATGGGTACAACAATGTAAAATTCATCTGGGCCCCTCCTTGACTGTACAAAAAAAGGAAAATAAGAAATATGAATTGTAAAAAGTAATATTATAAATGGCTAGGGAATTTCATCATGTGTCGGGTATGAATTTCAGCTATTCAAATTTTTTTCTTTTTCCTTCTCACGACGTTTTCTTGAAAATAGGGCAATTTTTCTTGTGGCCCAATCCATATATCCCATCCCATTTTCCGGTGAAAGCTGAGTGCTTCAAGGCATAAAGGAAGAGTCTTGTTATGTTTTCCAGTCGACAGCCACTTTCATTGGATAGTCTTGATCATTGCTGCTGGAAAAATTCTGGTTAGCCTTTTTTTTCCTTTTTCAGTTCTCTCTAGGATAAAGTGGTCAGGGAGTACAGAGCAGAAAAAAAATTGGTTGTCTTAGGTAACAATGTTTGTGTCAATATGGAAATAGGATTGTCCAGAGGGGCCGAAAATGAGAAAATGACAAGAGACAACCGACATATTGCTGGAGCACACGGAGCTTTTTTCTGGAGCTGATCTTCTAGTCATCTTTTACTTTCTCTTTACTTACACTCGGCCATTTTACTATTTGCATTGCATTATCCGTCCATGTGCATTACCATTTTCATGAGACACACAGAGAAAACAACAAACACGAGGAAATAGTGTCCTTGAACGGGAAAAACGAGGATGATACACACTTAAAGGCTTGTTGAGAGCGAGAAGGGAATGTAGAAAGAAAAATCGGAGGCAGTGATACACTAGTGTCGTCGGGTACAAAACAAAAACGAGCTTAATAATAATATTATATGGTTGTGTGCTAAGAGAAACGATTGGAGCTAAGTTTTGGTCGTTCCATGCGACAATTTTCGAAGACGAACAAGAGCGTTTCCATGTTAGTTTTTCTCTAGCTCCATTGTGCTGATGCCGATGAAAGGCATGAATATTGTCTGAGGCGGGAGCGGAAATGGTGTTTAAGAAAGGGAAAAAATGATCACTTAAAATGACGATGCCTGTCATCTCCACTCTTTTTCCAAGAGTTATCTTATCTCTAAACCTATTTTCTGCGAAAATATATGCAACAACGAAGACGGAAATGGACCAGACAGAAGACTATATGATATGGTCATAATAGTTGTCGGCAGGGACTTGTAATGGAAAAGAAGAGGAAATAGAATACGGGGAAAATTGAAAGAATTCTGATAGAAATAACGGGGGACATAAAATTTTTGTTGATATGAAGGGAAAATAATGATGATATTAAGAGGAAACAGGATTTTTTGCGACGTATATAAAGTAAAAGGAATATGAGAGTGAAATTGATGATAAGACAAGAAATTGGGTGTGCCGGAAGGGCGAAGACTGTGGGGTTGTGACACAAAACGAGATTTAGGGACATTACAATTCCCATTATGAAAGTCAATTGTTTATTGGAAAGCCATTATTATTATTAAAACGGACGCTTTCAGTAATAAAAATAATATTATTAGGTACATAAAATGTCGCATTGGATTCTTTTCTTTTTCCGAAAACTCGATGTAACATTGCTTATCATCCGATGAAAATTGATTTGGGAATAGGAAAAAAAGAGTAAAGAGAGAAAGCGATACACAAAGAATGAGAAAAATCTGTAGAAAAACATCCTTACCCTTGTGTACACATTGTAATTTCCAAGACCCGCGAGTTTGTTTCAACCTATTAAAGATAGTGCTGAGCTGAAATCACATCGCTCTGTTTCCAGTTTCATAATCTCTGCATCCAAAACATGGCCTGATGGTTCCACCAGAGTTTATGGTCTCTTTCCTGTTTTTCTCCCATTACATTTTTCCCCATCGGAGCCCATTTCTTTCATGAAAATTTCAGGCATTTTATTTTAATGCCTGATTTTTTTCTTCTGTTCTATAGGAGACGTTCAGTTCGCGTCTTCGTATTTCTTTCGCTCAGTCCCATTCATACTTTCGATGCTGTACGTACGCTTCCTGACATTTCCTTGTTTATTTTTTTTCCCCACTACAGTCCTTGTTGACTTCGATATTCGCATTTTTCCGTTTTGTCTGCTTTCATCAGAGGGATATCATAAAATCGGTTGTAGACACGAAAATCTTTAAAAAATTGGCAGCTGCTGGAGTACTCCATCTCGAAATCAAGTTCCTATATGATTTCTGTTTAAAACTAAGAACTGCTCTAGCGTATAACACAGATCGTCAAAACACAGCACACAACTTTACTTGTGTTCAATATTTCATGTTATCTTTCAAGGTCTGTAGATTTCCTTGTGGAATGAAAAGCTCTGCTTTCTCTGTTTTCTCTTTTTCCATTCAACAAGCAAAACGCATGCATGCACAGAGAAATGGCCCCATTTCTTTCTCCTTCATCTTACCTACTCTGTTTTTTCTCTTTACGAGATTGACGAGAGCGAAAAAAAGTGTTTCAAATGTGTTGTTCCAAAGTTAAGGAAAAAGAAAAAGACTTAATAAAAAAGTTGAGTTGATACGTTTCTGACATAATTTTTTTACCTACTTTTACTTTGAAAAGAAAAATTCTGTTTGTAGGTTTCCTTCTCGCTTTCTTTCTTTATGGATAATGCATTTAAAGTAGATTTTTTAAAAGACCCTTTTCGCTTTCTCCATCTTTTTTGTATGGAATAGCACTTGGAAGTGAAAGCTATTCGTGCAAAGGAATTAGGAGACACGTCATGATGCTTAATGATGATCGTGATTGCCGTTACTCGATGATCAAAAGCGTTACCCGAACAGTGGAAAAAAATAATGCCTTTCGGAGTACAAAACCTTTCACGAGTTTCAAGGTTTTTCAGCTCGGGAGGAAGGGGAAAAAGAAGAATTTAATGGCCTGCAGCAATGTTCTCCCAATGCGGCAACTTTGTGACAATGTAAATCGCTTAGCGTTTTGGAATTTGTGGGTGGTGGGCGTATCTCTCTGGGTTGTGGCATCTGACAGGAAGCAATTTTGGTTTGGAATATGTATGAATTCTTCTCTTTCTTTCAATTATTTGACTTTTTCGTTTTACTTCTGGTGCGCGCGGTTGTTTCGGATGATGATTGGGAGGAAAACTGGCGGGAATTTATGAAGCACATGAAAAAACCGTATTTATTAATACTCCTGAAATAAAAGAAGAGGCTTACGGATACTCGCCTGCAGCAGAGTGGCTTTATAGATAACAAACTGTTAAAAAAACTCCCAATAAAGAATACAAAAAATGGACGGTTTTACTTTTTTCATCCCAGTTATTCCCTTGTTAGGAATAAGCCTTTTTTAGCTTGGTGAAAATTACCAATTTTCTAGCATTAACGCAAAAACAGGAAACATATTTTCTCGCATTAATCGTCTAGCAGTAATACGCTTTTGTCACATATTACCCACACTACACATAACTTTTTATTTCTGCTTTCAGCGTAGTCGCAGTTAGTAGCAGCACTTTTCCATTTTATTTGCTATAAAAGCTTCCTTTTGTCTACGATATAGCCATTGAAGAATACCTTATTTTTTAGGGGAAAAAACATCATGACCTTTTATTTCACATTCATCAAATTTTATAGGCTCAACATTAAGTCAGGTAGAGAAAGTGCTCAATTTACTCTGCTAAAAGGTAAAACACACAAGCTGAGTGAAAGGGGAAAAAAGTTATTTTTTCTCTCAAGTTTGGAGTTTGAGCCGTTTAAATACAGAAAAGCATGCTTGTAGAAAAGACTCCAATTTATTTTCAAGCATCATCATTATCAGGTTTCAATAATGATGTTTTATTTGATTAGATTGGAGGATAAAGAACACTCACATATTTGCAGTAAGAAAAGAAAGATTCAGGGAAAAAAGCTAAGGAAAAGATTTTGATTTCTCTTTGAATGCAAAAAGCTCAACACAATTTGTGTATCTGTTGTGCACAAAAAGGAGAGCGAGTTTCTTCTTTCATCCCGGGAAAAGTGCCGCTGGTCCATATTCTAGCGAATGTTTTTGTAGCCACAGGCATTTCAAGGATTTTCTCTACCAACTTGGATCCCATTTTGGAACCACACTAGCCTGCCTAAATCCTGTGTAGGTACTGCTATCTCAACCAAAAAACCCCCTGATTACCATTAAAATAGCCGAAACTCTCTCACTTTCCTCATGACCAACTACTTTACCTGACTTTTTATCACAAAAGCAAATAATCACAGTGGNTCAACCAAAAAACCCCCTGATTACCATTAAAATAGCCGAAACTCTCTCACTTTCCTCATGACCAACTACTTTACCTGACTTTTTATCACAAAAGCAAATAATCACAGTGGCTTTTCCGCCAACTCATTTTTATCTATTTTTCTTCCTCTTCCAGCCGAATCAGCCAACCATCCAGATAAAGTTTTGTTCCTTTTTTAAGGTTTTAGAACATTTTTGAGAGCGCACATTTTACCTTTCTACTTGACTGCGTTTAAGAAAAAATAATATCAAGAAAACTACTAACGTACGCTGTAAACATACTTGCTGTCCACGAGGATGCCGAGAAAAATGGCAGCATTGGTTTTGGCGTAAGTGATGACATTATTTATGACATGGAAAAACACGAGTATAGAAAAAGAAAGTTAAGCAACCGAACTCAAGAGTACTTTAGTAGGGGAGTTCAACGTAGTAAAGTTTTCTCAAAGATAAAAAAACGTGTGCATTTGCAGACGTCGTGGAGGTACAAGAGAAAGTCGTTTATTTGTTTTGTCGTCGTATCCGCTACTTCGTTTCATTATCATTATTAAGGGAGTACTTTTTTGATACTTTCACTACTTTCACTTATTTTCTTCATCGGCTGTGAATGAACGTCGAGTTGCAATTTTTTCGTAATCCCGGTTATTACAGTATTGATCCAAAATTCGGAAATAACGGATGTTCCCGGAAAAAGTAGCCCTGGCTTGTAGTGTGGTACGGGCCCCGCATGTTCAACGCTCAAAAAGAAGATGGATGATCTATAACACTCAATACTTTTTATTGTGAACATTGAAAAAAAAAAAGTTTATTTTACACCATTTTTTAGATTTAGCTCCTTTTATAATATTTATCCCTCTGGGAAAAAGGAGCAGCTTGGATATGTACACGTTTCCTATTTTCATCATGACAAGATTTCTTTCTGAACAAGCATATTTTTGATGGTACGTCGTTATCAGGCTGTCGTCTTAAAAGAGTAGTATATCGTCCCAGAGCGGCACCACGCGGTATCATTCATTGTCCTCTGCCTATCCATCCATTTCATGAGACTGCCATTAAAACCATAAAAATACAAGTTTCTCTACATCTTCCTCCATTCATCCTTTTTTCTCTTTTTACTTTTTCCTGTTTTAATCTCCTGCTGCGTTATTTCCTCTATATATCTCCTTGAAAATCATGCAAAAAGAGCTTTTTTGTGCTGTTGGGGTGCTTTGAAGGTAGACACGTAAAAAATTTCTCCAACCCACAATTCTCCACGATTTTCTTCAGCTTTGTTTCATCCGGTTTCATGTGGTTTTCCAGGAGAAAGTTCAGTTAAAGCATGAAGGTTTGAGACAACGTGGAGACAAAAATCTTGTCCAAGTTAATGTTCACGTTGTTGTTCCGCTCTAGAGTCTGCTTTCTCTCTGACTAGTAGATAAAAGAGAAAGCACGGTGGAACCACTCCAAATTAGCAAGGATGCTATCACAGAGCTATTACGCTGCAGTTTCTTTCTTTTCGGTACACTCCATGCGCTCTCTCTCTCACTCCCATATGTACTAACAGCAGCACCTTCCTTAACTAGATTAGTGTTTGGAATGGGTTTATGGCGGTTATTTTCGTACGGATGCAGTATCTACATCTCAACACTGTGTTTCCACATTAATAATACACCTTTTTTATTGTAATATAATAGGGAAAAATGTGCATATAGAGTGGTAGTAAAACGATAATGTAATTTCCCCTTACTGCCACAAAAGCTTCTGTGGAGAAAGCACAGAAGAGAGAAAGAGAGAGAGAGAAAAAAATAACAGATTTTTGTGTGTACAACTCACGGTGGTCCTTGGGTGGAAGAAAATTACTGCTGAAACTGTAATGTAATTAACTCAAGCATTACTAATAGGATAATTTATTTGGGAAACGGAGAGAGATAAAGGAAAGAGAAAAAAAATCGTAGTGGTCGGCCAGCAATTAGTATTCTGTGTGTGTGACCCTTCCTATTCTCGTCTTTTTTTTTTCTCCTGTGATGTGTTCTATTTGTAATACTAATAACAGTAATAACAAGAGAGAAAGTAAAAACGAAAATACGAAACCAAGAGGAAACTGTGAGTAGGCATGTGGGTGGAGAAACAAACAAACCAAACTAATAGATAGACATCTGACATTCACGCACAGCTAAAAAACATCCTTTTTTGGATGACGATAATTTATTGGTGATTTTGTGTGTTAATTTGTATTGATTTACGAAAACTAATGCAGTTTATAAGCTGAGTTTTTTTCCGTACTATCACGCGACAGATGTAGAAGCCTTACGCGGAACAACGAGTGCCTATCTGTGATATAACATTTTCTTGAAATTATTCTTGTAGACTTTTTTGTTCGGGAATTTTTACCAAAATTTGCAACCCTAAAAATTGTTTCCAATTAGAGTACCAAATTAGAAAGTATTATTGATTATAAACTAGATAGACTGGAATGTAGCACACAAAAAAAAAGAAAAGATATAACCTAGAGAGAACCGAATTTGAACCGAATAACATAAACATATCAAACAGAGTGCGTTTTCTTTGAAAATAAAAAATAATCCAAAGAAATTTGAGCGGAACATCATTAAAACAGTTAGTTTGCAAATTTATAATTTAAATTTCAACTAGGTCGTGTGTGTAGAACAAGTTAAGGTCTACATGTATCTGACCAATACACGATTGGCCTTTGTCCCCAGTTGAGGAGAATCAGAGGAGTCTGTGTGATTTATCTTCTTAAGTATTTACTAATCAGGCTATTCATTTCATTTCGGAAATTTAATCGTTTCAACTTCGGCATTACAGTATACTAGTTTGTACATCGAAAACGTTATTAAATAGCTCAAAGGCAAACTTGACATTGGCAGAACACAGTCCTTCACGTGCGATTGTCAATTCAGGGGAATTTATTTGCTGCTGCAATAACAAAAAATAACAAGAGTCGCTCGCAATCATGAATATGGACCATTTTCGGTACAGGAATCCGGTCAAAGTCATCTCGTACATTGACATGGTAAGTTATTTTTATGTACGAAATATCGAAGCATGCTACATTTTTACGTGAATTGTTTTGGGGTCTATACAGGGATTTTCCTTGATGGTCATCCTGTCCACAATAATGGCTTCCATTGCCGTCTTTGCAATGACATTTCATGAACAAGGCTTCCAGGAACTTAGAGCGCTGCTCAGTAGACGTAACACTAGATTGGAATGTAAGCTAGCTACCATATAACTCCTTCTATAATGGTTATGCGGAGAAATGTAAATACAAGGATAACAAATCTTGTTTCAGTGGGAAGAGTTTTTGCAATAATTTGGATACTCAGTTTTACCTTCAACATTCTACAATTTTTTGCTGCTTGTGCTTTACTCAGTGGAACTGACTTTGTAAGACATTCCAGATAAGTTACATTCCAGAATGGGCCACTAAAAATGCGTGATTTTTCCCTCCTAGGTGGAAGAGGAGGACAGTAAATCCATCCAAAAATGTCGTTTCTGGCAAATGACCTCAATCTTCCTCTTCCTCGTCATAGTGCTCCTAGTTGCACTCCATCCTGATCCGATTCTAATTGGCTTTGCGTTCGGCGAGTTCATTTTCCGCGCTGTAGGCATCTACTTAGTGAGTCAGTTTGTGGGCGAGCTTGAGGAGGAGAGTAATCTTAGTTCAAGTTCCGCCCAATTGTGCTACTACGACCCTGAAATCGATCCCTCCGAGTATGATCATGACGTGCAGGAATTTTGAGATGAGATGCAACGGTCTCGAAAGAAGAAGGGATACACATTTATAAAAACGTGTAGCTACATAACTCCCATACCAAACTGACATCTTTATTTACTCTTTCTTGTATCGTACTCGTTGCAAGTATCTACTAACCACAAACTTATTGCAAGACTTATTTCGAAAAGACAGTGTGCACGTGCTCTTGGTTTAATTCAAGTATACATTACTTGCACAACTACTCATACAACTATGGAAAATATTTAAGTGTATACAACAGTATAGAATTAAGCATTCAAAAAATTGCTATCTAGAGTAAAAACCTATTCAACGCAATCAGCAACGCTTTCATGCCCTACGCAACGCTAGGAGGAATAAAACCAAATCTACAACAGGAATCTGTAAATGTGCAAATTCAAAGAAAAATCTGCTTGTGTGTTCACAACTCTACAACTCTCTACTGACAACAATAATATAAAAACAAGAATCTTGCCAGTGCTATATACTGCTAGCCAACTATAGGTAGACATAATTTTTTAGCTAACAAGTACGCTGTACAGGAATTATTCCCTCCTTGGCAACTTTTAATTCAACAACAACGAAGAATTTACACACAACAGTATTGGAAATCGCTAAACGTTCCCATTTACTTCCAAAAATTTTAGCAGCTACCCGAGAAACAAATTTTATTTTTCATAAGATTCCGCATAGACCATAGGAAAAGGAAAACTGTGCGTGCATAATCGTGAGCCTAAGAAGTTACGTTTTGTTGAAGTGACTCCAATTCGGAACAAAACCAGATACAGTTGTAAACAAGTCATTAATTTTATACATAGACAATCGAAATGTTTGTGTTTTAAATTAGAAACAGAAAGTTTGTTATTGACATGATCATTTTGTATATGGCTTGATGAAATAAAGCACAATGTTGTGTCGAAGAAAACAATGCGTTTTCATGAATTCGTTTGTAATAAAATTTTTAAATTTATTTACAACAAAAACAACATAGCTTAGACAGTTTGAAGCTGAAGTGAAAGCGAATGATATTTATACTACAATATACATCCTGCAATAAAACGATGGGTTTTTATTTGTTATAAAACTGTATACGCTTTAGACAAAATACTATTTTATTTTGTACATAGGAACGATTTTGATAAAACTGCGAAAATATAATTCTTTTTCGAAGAATACCCCATACGGTTGGAAATAGCAAAGAAATACTATAAATACTTTTGGATAAAAAAGGTTTAAAGGTAACGAAAACAAGTTAAACAAAGAAGTTGGATTGTGTAGAGAGATCAAGATAAGAAGCTATTTCTTTACATCAAACTGATTTTTGCATTTTAAATTAATTGTTTTCATATTGAACACATTACAAGGACATTTGAGTGTAAGAATTTTTACCTTGTTAGTGAGCGCTTTCTCTAAGAGATCAACTGACGATTCACCTGATACTATTACTGCTGTTCACTAGAAAAGAGACCGAAAGAAATTGTAGACTACTAGAATATTACTTAAAAACCTAGGCGAACTAATGCTAATTTTCTAACGATCACTAACTGTATAGCATAGGAAACTACAACGGCCTTCGGAACCCAAATCTTGGAACCTTCTTTTACAATAAAAACCTAATGAAAAGCGTGAGTACAGCGTACTCCTATAAATAAAAATCTATGACAAACATCATATCATTGCAAAAGATAAGTCCTTAAGTTTCACGCAATATAATGTACAAAAACTGCGTTCCGTTAAAAAGAACACTTATTCTAATGGCAGTTTGTCGATTTTCATAAGCTGGTTGCTCAATCAGTTTAGAAACTGATGTTTAGAAGCATCTGTTGTACTTTAGAATAATGCATTCAAAATGGCAGTGATGGATTATTCTTGTTGAGTGGATTCTTCTTCTCCAGAACAGTATTGGTGATAAAAATTATTTGATGAACTTAAACAAGCATGCAAGTCTCATAACACGTCTACTTCTCGCTCGATTCCGACGAATTTCAGTTGTTCTGTTGGACCGTATCTGTAAATGGAAACAATGGGTTTTAAGTATTAGGCAAACAATAAACTAAAACGTAAAAGCTCCATATGCAATCTTACCGATAGTCGAAGAACAACTCTTCTCCAGGTTGAATGGCTCTCTTGGCGAAAATTCCGATGCGATGATCCCCATTAACCATCATTACTTTTGCATAACAATTCGGGTTGACAGAGTGATTAGCGAAGCGGATTTTATTCCCCTTTCTGGTTGCGTCCACGACAAAATCTAGCAAGAAAAGGAATTGAGTAATTAATTGCAACCATTTACATAATATACTGAAAATCCTCAAGCTCCTTACCATTGTTCAAGTTGAACAAAAAGCTGCACATGTACTTATCGTATACTTTCCCCCTTCGATCGGCTTCGTCTTGGGTTATCACTTCCCCACAATATTCCGATATGAACTCATTCTTTTGTGCTGCCTCCTTTAAGAATATACCCCAGCCGGCAACATCCGACGGCGCCAGGAGTAAATGCTTATCTGAAAAGGGTAACATTCCTTTACGTGATACCATAACAAGGACACGTTTGATATGTAAGATATGTATTGTTACACATACGCATTGCTCTCTGAGCGCAAACATTTTTGCAGTTAATTGTCGTCGTGTCGTACTGATCAGCTCCGCAAACTTGGCAAAGGTCTGGATCACATTCTCGAACAGCCAAGTAGCAAGGGCACTGTTTTGTATTACACTGTGCCTTGCATCGACATCCAGGAAACCGATTTTGACATTCAGGATCACACAAGCAGAATTTTTCGCAAAAATTTTGCGCACTAACACAAGTACAATTTTTGTCACATGGCTGTCCCGGGTGGTCGCACGGTGTATAGTTGTACACATGACTGGAGCTGTCGTCCTTTTTTAGCTGAATTTTCCTACAATGCAGGCTCCACAATCGATTCTTCTTTTTTGCCTTTTTCCTTGGAGGAGTTTGCTCTCCTGCAAGGTCGTCGGTGAGCTCATCTGATGCTTCTTTCTGGGCAAAATAGTATACTTCTTGGCAAGTCTTTGTACCTAGCATGCAACTAATCGCACAATAATGTGTGTGATAAACTTTGTGGATAACTCGGAAAAGACTTTGCTCTGCCCCCGACCATTCATCAGAACGTCCAGGGGATGAAAGAAAACTCAAAGGCGGAGGGCAGTCTTCCCTAATCGAAGCCATTTGCTGTTCCGAAAATTTGACTATCTCTGCGTATGTAGGCGCAGGAGGTTTTTCACTATGGCCATTTGT
>VICI01001211.1:0-24710 GCA_019593645.1 Akabosia matsudoensis | reverse complement strand
TGTATAGTTTTGCCAAATTATAATATGCATATGTGGGATGTATATTATATTTGTAACAGAAAAAATGATAACTTTTGAACCTAGACTAAATAATTGGTAAGGATTTCAAAAAAGTGGTGAAATGTGAGAAGGACTAGCATGACAAAAAAGGAAAACGATGATGTGACATGAACATGAGAAAGTACATGAAAATAATCTCGCAATCACAACAAAACTGCGAGAATAATCAGAAAAACAGCGGCATGCGACACAATTTTCCTGAATGAAGAAAGAAAAATTGTTTGCCTTATTGTCATCATCTTGATACGAGGATGATTGCTGTAAGTAAATAATAGACTCATTACCAGCACACGATAGAACTGAGGAATAACAAAACCTTCTTGCCAAGATGGAGGGCAGTAGTATAAATTGTAGTAGGTGGACGATAGAGAAAAAAAAACTTAACTATTCAAATGAATGAATTATGATTTGGACAAGCATTTTTTCTCAAGAATATTGTCATGAGGTAAAAAACGACGAAGTTTGATTGTATCATGAAAATGAGATGAAAGGGAAAATGAAAAATGGACATTGTGTATGAAGGAGAAAAAGTGTTTTTTTACGCAATCAGCAAAAATCAAAATGTTGCTGCAATAGTAAAGTTTCTTATTGATTGTGACGTGTTGCCTAAATTTGAAACGGTCTTTTGAACGGAACTAAAGCAGAAACATACGTATTTTGCAAAACCTCTCAGCGTGAATAAAATTCCCAGAAAGTCAAACACTTTAAAGTGGCATTTTCACGGGAGAATTAAGTCTTCAGGGGGCTAATATGTTTGCGCTGCTGCTGCTCCTTCATTTCCTTTTACAAAATAAAATTAATTTTGGCAGAAGACGAGCGGTTGTTGTTTATCCAATACACCTGTTGCAAAATGAGGGGTATAATGATTTAAGGGGTGCATATAGCTTTTTTGCAGGGTGTCTTCGTTTTGGTTTAAGTAACGATAAATTATAAATATGGTAAGTTAGTAGAAAGCTCTTAACCGGACATGATTTAAAAACCTTAACAGATCCATGCGTAATAAATATACAACACAAGAGTTTTGAGTAATAGACTTTTTTTTCACTTTTTTAGAGAAAATATGAGTAAAAAATGCAAATGCCAATGGGATAGCAAACACACAACCATATAGTACCCGTATGATTTATGTTAAAAAAATATTTTGTCCCTTTTTATTAAAAATGTTTTTCGCGTGTTTAGGTTGCTCTTCTAAGCCTTCATTCAATTCCTGCTAATCAGTCAATCATTTTATTTATGTACTGATTATTTTTGAAAGGTCAGGTTGATTATTGCTCATCATAACGGAATAACTGTTCTGACAAAGCGTTTGAAATATTTTGCTGTTTTAGAACAATATGGGCTATTGGAAAGCTGAAAACTTGCTGTTGTCCTTCATTGGTTATGGATGCGAGATAAGTTGTCAGTATGAATTATCATTGCATTTTTCATTTAATTTCATATTTATGGTTGTTTATTTACGTTTTTTTCAATTTATTCTTTGTATATTTATGAGCTCATGCAGGGATTCTTATTAAATATTTGCATGCAGCCGCTATTACTTGAAACCTACTTAGGAAAAAATGTATTCAAGTGTAATAATCCAAAAAGTTTAAGAATGCTGGCAACAATGTATTTGTAACTTGATCCTTATTACATTACGACAAGGATCCTTTTAGCAGAAAGAAAGAGGAAACCCGATTATACGAATACGTACCTCATAAACTACTAAGTCATTGAAGCTAAATTATTCTGAAGACGGAATATAGTCAGAAAGTAGCTTTCATGTACCAATCGCTGATGAATTTACGCTGATTGGGTGACATACCATAAGACGTTTTGTAAACGGGAAGGAGCGGTGGAGAAAATTGGTTTGTTTCGAATAGGTGTACAGTTGGACACTTGCCCGGGTCGTTAGCATAGAGAACATGTGCAATGGTGAACTACTAGCTCTCTTGTAAAAATGGTTAATTTATCACAATGAAATGTGCACTGAGTTCAGTTGAAAGGAAGTTTCTTTACATACTACATTTACTTGTAGGTTTTAGAATGATATCATCATCATTCTTCGCATACTAAATACAGAGTTCTCTGGGCAAAATTTCGTTTTCAAATATTTGTCAAAATATTTTATACTAATATTTGAAGAATTTTTCGATTTCTCTCCAAAAATGGACAGGTGCTCGTGGAAAAAGGCCTTTCTGAAAAAAAAACATATTCCAATTCTGATCCTTAATACCTAAAACACTGACAAGCTCGATACTTCAAAATCATTTCCGCGATTTTCGCAACAAATATTATGAACCCTTACACTATGCAAAAAACCATTTCTTGCTATCGTTCATGGTAGGGTTGGGTTATGCCTTCTTCATGTTTTTTTCAAAATGGTGTACATTTTTGAATTTGCGTTATCTAAGTATGCTTTCTAAAATAGTAATCGTACCTAGCCCCTATGTCAACTCTTCGTTAAAAAAAGTTCACCCGTGTATGCAATCAATCAAACCTGTCTTTACCCAATTACACAGTGTATATACACGCTCCATATTTTTTCTCTGTTGTGGTTATTCCGGTGCCCATAAAAACCAAATTCTAACAGTAACACAATCCCAGAACCAGCCGGTGACCTTGCCGTAACAAAACGGTTTCAGAGTCAAGGTATCTATGTCGAAACCTGTCACACCGCATTGATTTGATTTGATTTGATTACATCAGATTATTTTCATACAAAAAAACATTCATTCTTCAACTCAATGAGCAAACTTATCATTATTTTGAGCACGTACACGTAATACCAGACTACCTTTTTGGCTACCTACGTATTCCTGTTACTTGCTGATAACACTCCAAAATCCCAATGCACATTTTGAAAACATTCATTCTTCAACTCAATGAGCAAACTTATCATTATTTTGAGCACGTACACGTAATACCAGACTACCTTTTTGGCTACCTACGTATTCCTGTTACTTGCTGATAACACTCCCAAATCCCAATGCACATTTTTAGACAGGATTTCTCACAAAACTGAACCTAATAGGTTTTTTTTTCTATTCCTCCATGTACCTCCAATCACACAGAAGACACACTAGTCAACTGTGATGGATGAGTGTTTTTTAAAACTATAAACTACATCTCAACGCTATTGTTACCAGTCATTGTTGCATTTCAATGAACCCAAGTTCATTCTTTCTGCGTAAATGAACCCGCTCTCTATAACTTTGACAGACACAGAAATACCTACAGACAGGACTGACTTGTAGTTTATTTTGTGTGTTTTTTGTTGTTGTTATTGCACAACAGTTCATTCATTAAGATAAAAATGTACTTTACAGCCAAAAAATATATTACTCGTACTACTGTACATTTTTTTTATTTGATAAAAACTTTATCCGTTTTTCTGCGCGAATAAAGTAAAACTATTCCCATATAAGGGAACATGTATTATTTGTGTGCATACGTGTGGTTAAGTGACGCTCTCAGCTTTATCAAATTGACCTTTTCGTTAGGCACTACCTGCGTATAACACTTAGTATACCCTTCAAAACAATTAAGAGCTGCTCATGTGTACAATCAAAAGAGAAGGTGCGTAATCGCAAAAAAATAGACAAAGGAATAATATAATAGGGCAATATTTATCAACAATATTCATCGCCATCTCGCCAAGTTTTATCAGGGAAACGTGTCTTGTATGGGTATTATTGGGACAAAATGAAAAACGGATGGATATGTCTTATCGGCTCCTCCGCTCAAACCTAAATTGATAGTAAGAGAAGGGCATCCTGTAAAAAAATCTAGACTTATAAGATAAGAAAATAAAAACGATTAAATTACTTCAAAAGCAATTAGTATTTAGAGGTGTGTGCAATAATGATTCATTGATTAAAAAAGTAGTGAATGAATGGACGAGGATAATGCTATTAAAGTTGTAAATAAAAGTACAAAAATGTTCTCATATTAGCTTGCAGTTTTTTAACGTAATTAAACTGTTAGTGCGACCAGGGAGAAGCTAACTAAAGAGGAAAAAGGTGATTAGCATATAAAAGCTTTGACGAGTAGCATATAATGTTTAATCACGAGGAATTTAGAGCGCGGAGGATTATGTCAAATTGAATTATGAGTGAAGGGAGTTTAGAATAGAATGGAGTGATTGTTGCAGATTTTAACTGCTTTTGTGCAAAACACTCCATTATTTGCGAATTATTTCAGTGAAAAATGTGGAATTCTTTATATTTTATTAAAAATTAAGCTGTATTCTTTTGACAGACGCAGACGATGTGTTTTCTCGAAAACTTTCAAGACACTTCAACGTAACCTAAATGGTCATCAAGATCTATGAAGAAACCCAACTGTCAATCACTTATTCGTAACCATTACACTGCAGTAGTGGACAGGGAAATGTAGTCCCTAAGGATAGACTCAAGTTGCAAAAGTACTTTAAAAACCAGCACAGCAAATCAATGTTTTGCGCATTCCTTGTCAATTGCAATAACCACAACTAATCTATTGATTTGTAAATATTTGCAAGCTTTTCTTTTTGCNTTTTGCGCATTCCTTGTCAATTGCAATAACCACAACTAATCTATTGATTTGTAAATATTTGCAAGCTTTTCTTTTTGCTTCAATATAATATACCACACGAGCGCGCAATGATAAGGTAAATGTGTTTCTGATGTTTTAGCTTTGAGATTTAGCGATACTCTTTGAATAGACGTCATCAACTAGTAAAACGTTATTTCTTGCCTCTATTAAAACTTTTCATTCCGTTTTCTAAAAAATTTGCAACAGTCTGGGCATATAAGGTTTTATTGAGTTTCCACTCATTATTACTGATGCAATCAGGAACATCGATATATTTTTACGTTTCACTACCCATCATGAAACCAAGCATATTTTTCATGTCAGCTTTTATTTTTTTCAGGTGACGACATTTATTTTCTCTACATTTTACACCGACCCAAGCAAGTCATGTCAACTAGATTAACGACCAACTTTAAAACCTGTCATAAAGCCAATTCACAATCCACACCAATTCATAAAACACCATCTGCAAAGAACATCCGCACACGTTCTTGCAAGACAACACTGAACTATCCAAATGATACATTAGGTTTTAGATGGCGAACCATAAAATATGATCTTAAATGGCAAGAATCGCACCTCTAGGATTCTTCTTGAGAAAACAAAAAATATATCTGGTTATTTTTTTACAATTACCCCCTTTCTAATACATTTTACGCACCTGTTCCCTTTTCCCCTTAAACCAATATGTTCTTGATTAGCACGCCTTGATTTCCAAACAAATTGTATAGTTTGTTCAAAAATCGTGTAGGTATGCAATTTGTTCACAAGATTTTTTAATGCTCTTCGGTTTCAAGTGTCGGTCTATTATTACCTCGACTTGATCTATACCATCTTGCACGGATTGATTGGCACTTGGTTTAGCAAGGCGGAGTATTTTTCAAGTATTAGTTTTTATCGCTACCTCCTCAGGAACAAAGTCGGCAATAATAAATGAGTGTGAACTCACTAATTAGTATTAATACACCATCATTTCTTTTTCTTTTAGAAAGGTAAAGAAACCCAAAGTAGATAGCAAAATGTTTACATTGTTTTTTTGCGTGCGATATAGCTGTTATTTAGGGCTTTAGGGTGATGTCCCTATGATCTTGAATTCTAGTAGCATCATGCAGCAACAGTCGTGTTTGCTCAAATAAAAAAAAATGTTTTCAAGGTATACCGTGGGGCTGAACGGACACAAATCAAAAAAACAACAGCAACATAAAACGAATTACTATTATGGGTAATCTTATCAATAGAACACAAAAGCTAACTGTGGTTGCTTGTTCAAGTTTCATTGTTTGATTTGTATTGACGAACAATCAGTGAAAAAGGTAAGTTCATGAGCGATGATCCGCCTACGCAAGAATCTCAAAAGAAGGCAAATTCTCCCAACCTGGTTTTTGCATCGAAAATTTTCGCATATGGATCGGGTTACATTGCACAATGCAATGTAGACGATCTTCTTCACCCGGAGATCGCCACAGTCTGGTTATGTTTGTAGACATGATTTGTCTGACTATTATCTTGAATTTTTTTAAATGAATAATAAATTGTTGGTGCATGTCAGTTCACAGTTTAGCCTTTTGTACTAACAACTTACCATAGCTTACAATAATTTTCATACACACATCGTTTTTATCATGTTGTTTTCTGTTTTGCTAGGTATAATTCATTCCTTGGCAGTCTACAATTTTACTTTACTTCTTCCAATTTTTTGCTACAAATTCTTTCAAATATCTGTATTTTTCGCAAACGAATTGTCGATCTAAAGTTCTCACGCTTCTTTTTTTTACAACAGCATTCCCCAATAGCATTCAATCCTACCAGACAACTTTAACGTAACAATACAGACTGATCTGTATATGACTCGTTATAAATTAAATCATATGCTCTGCTTTCTTGGTAAAAAATAGGGCTTTTAAATAGAGCTGTTGCATGTCCCTAAAATATTAGCTGAAGTGCAAGAGTACAAGAAAAAATTGTGCAGGTAATTACATCAACTGCTTAAAATACTTGCGTGTGCTCTACCAAGTTAATGCGCGTTGATTTCTGTTCTTGTCATTTTCATGATTGAACTTAAATACCTAACTGACTATACATAATATGAGATTTTTACAATAATCACCTCACTTTTCCCAATTAACTTAATAATCTAAAAAATCGCACCGATTTAAACACTATTCCTCATAATCAAACTTTCGATTCGATCTATTTTTTAGTATAATTGTCATTATGGGCTTTTAAAAGATCTTTATTCACACACACAAATTATTTTCTTTTTTGACCATTTCACTTTTTGGGCGTGTGATTTTCTGTAAGGCTTCAAGGAATTTGTGTTAAGGGTCATGACACAACATGATTATGTGTTTGCTCATTAAATTGTGGTGTTGCGTATGTGCTTTTTTACCATACTAAACTAAATTCTTTGAAAATATGCATAATAATGAGAAGTAAAAAAATACTCTTCTTTTTTTTAACAAAATTGGGCACACAAGCTGCCACACCAAAAAGCGAAGAAAAATAAATGTATATTATTTTTAGCCTTGGAGGATCTTGCGTTAATAACCATTTTGAAACAACACAACCGGCTTATCAAACAAAGTATAATGGTATGATATCATCGTAAACTTTAAATACAGAAATATCTAGTCATCATTTTGAAAAAAAAGTTATATATAGTGTTTACATTTGTGCACGCCCACATTTAAATTATTCATATAACTCATTCATCAGCGCCAATTTAATCACTAATCACCACTCCTTAGCAAACATATTATATTACTGTAACGATATTGGTCAATGGTTCTGGAAGAGGTTTCGTTTTTTCATCTTAAGCTTGGCAGGATGATGAAGAAGAAATTTTGAGTTTTATTACAGTTTCGTACAAGCTTGTACATGTGTACGCATAATTTTTATTGTAAACCAACTCTGACTGGCTCGTTTTTAGTTTGCAATCATTTCTCGCTGAACGTTTTATTACGATAACTGTTTGTTGAGGAGAATGATACCACCATGATGGTTATCAAAAAAGGAAAATAAACTGCAGATAATAAGAGTAAATTGATTGGGCTGCAAAACAATAAACATGTTCTGATAAAACAAGGAAAATAATGTGAACGTTTTTCATGTTGCAAGGATTACGTTCCTTTGTTATAGTCGTGATAAGCACTTGGTCAAGATGATGTGAAGAGAAAAAAATATGTTCTTTTAAAAATAGTAAAGCCAGACAGGATAAATGTAATACCTTCATGGCAATCTCCAGATCTTCCATAGGTATCTCTCTCATTTTGAAAAATCAGGTTGCACACACAGGTTGTTGTAACGGTATATTGTGTAAATTACACGATTATGTTTTATTTATTTTACACTGACATGTATTCCACTACACTTTAACAATTTTGAAACCCTTATTGGAGTATATTTGCAGTCTATAAACATCATCAATTCATCATACGATTTTTTTCTTTACGCCTGAGGTTGAAAGTAGAGCCAAAGTTTTAGCTATGAAATATTATTTCGCTTAAGACTTTGAAGAGACTTCAACTTAAGCCACACCTGGAAGTGCGTCAACCTCCTTTGCTCACAGTCCATTTCCTCGTAAATTTTGTCGCAGCAATATTTTTCGTCACTCACTTTACTGTTTACGTATCAATATCCTGATCCCCCATTAGGCGTAACCGCAACATTACCAGCTCCGCTAAACCTGCTCATCCGTCAATCAATGTGACTGTTACTCGCTTGTCTTGTTGAATACAACAACCACACAAAATCACTTGGTACCTGGCTCAGGGGAAGACACTTTTAAAGAAATGCCAATTTTAGACTAACTTGACAGTTACAAATGGTTATTTTTATCTTTTAAAATAATCCTCCTCAGCAGGACAACAAACTCCACTCCAGCACGTGTGACGAGAAAGACACAATCAAAACTTGTAGAGTTATGTAGGCAATAACATTCTCATTCCTTCTTGACAGGTAAGTTTTCAAGGCACAGACAGCGCGTCAGCAAAGTATGATCGTTGCTTGTTGGCGTCTACAACAATACTGCGAGGCTAACCACAAGTTGTACATGTGCACCAACAATGAGATATCTATGTCTTTTGAAAAGCATTGTTTCACGTTGTTCTGTTTCAGTGAGTTGCTGTAAAAAAAACTTTTGCAAAAGCTAGCCTTACCATGTTGGATGGGTCAGAGTCGGGCGCTGCACCTTCTTTACGCGCTGCTTCTTCATCCATTTCATATTTTTGACTTCACTTAACTCACAATTACCATGATTAGGAGGAACGAGGGACGCTGCTATTACTTTGAAATAGAAGGCACACTGTATTACTAATACATTCTCGTTTCAGACAAACTTGCAGATTGAATTACACAGTTGAGCTAGAGCACACACTCACACAACCCGTTACGGTAAACTTGGGCCAAAAATAAATGAGGAAGGATGAATATGATGAGTATAAAGAAACTATAAACAAATGTGTACTCGTACAATAATAAAAACGTTATGTGTATTTATAACGAAATATTGTTATAAGCCTGTCGGAGGAAAAAGAAGTGCGATTATGCCGTGAATTGAACTGGTTCAGAGAAAACAGTCAATATTTTTATCTATAGAATGAAGAAGGGATGAACTGGGAAAACGAAGGATTACAATCTTAAGCATTGCGAAGTAAAGCGGAAGCTTAAAGTATTCAGACCTTTCAAAACTGACATTTATAGAATCGACGTTATGGCCTGAACCTACATGACCGAATGTTGTATGGACATAGCTGACAGAAATTGAAAAATAATACTTGGTCGTGTTACTAGAAAAAAAAAAGGATTCTAATGTTGCACCGGATGGTCGAACAGACGGAACAAGCCCTATCAAAATGTATATTTTCTCCATCCCTAAAATCTTATATAAAAGCCATTTGCAGCAAATTTCATCAACAGGTGTTATAAGTTTTTTATGAACCGAAGCGTTTTTCTCTCATCCCGGTTTTGTCATATTTCTTCGTACAAATAGAAAAGACACACTCAGTTACGAGCTGGTATTTGCATACACAACTTACCATCTTCATCTGACAGTGCATGAAAATCCATTCAAGAAAAACCTTTTCCTCTTTTAGTCTTCTATTCGTGGGCATTTCAACTGGTCTTCGTCACTTCACTCCTTTTACTTACTGCACTACTTGCTTAGTGAATACAGGTAGTAGGCTGAATCCTGCATAAATTTGTTTCTCAAAAATGATAAACTCAATACCTACGCCTTTATAATACTTGCTCTTCCATTAAAATACTATGATTAGATGCGAAACGGGGGGAAAATGCGTACCGTAACGACAGTATTCTCAATAACTTTTTTAAGGCCTACACTGTACACAAGCTGATTAAATTTCTTTGTTACAACCTAAAAAAATGTTACACAACAATGAAGCCCATTAAAAATGCTTTTCATAACAAGAAAAAAACTCAAATTACCCCAGACCTTGCTTTTCTTTGTAAATTCAGTTAGTTACTTCCGGCGATTGTACAAAAAAACTCCAACCGAGTACTAATTCGCGTGGCGTGCATGAACAGTGTTTAAATGCGTTTAATTATGTTTCGCAAGTCTATTAAGCATTTTTTGTGGATGTCGGTAGCAGAGCGTGTAATACAACATCCAAAAAGAATGTAATAGCAGAAGCATCACTAGCAACACTTTGTTCGGAAGTTAAGGTGTGGGCAATGAATGTCACAGACAGAGTGCCACCACCTTTCAGGATTATAATGGTCATCTTCTTAAAGGAAGAGTGATTGTTAAGGTCTTTTAAGTTTTGGGGCTGTTCATAAAATCAGTCTGGATGGAGTGCTACGCAAGAAGCAAAATTGGGTGCAGTCGTAGGTCTAAATGGACCGTTCTAGTAAAAGGTGAGTCAGGTAAGTAGCATTATAAAATACGGAATAGCTCTAAAACGAACAGTTTTGCAAACATGTATTCTTTTACAAACCACCATAGTTGTTTTGTCATTAAAAAATAGCAGGAGTTTTAGTTTTTTATCGGGTTGCTTACTGGTTGTGTGGCATTCTTTTAGTCTCGCGGTGGGAAAATAAACTGGATTGGGCTGTGACATCAAAGTTCAACTCTGCAGAACTATCGTCTTTCGCAGAGCTTGTTACAAGCCAGAAAAGAATGACGAAGTGGACTTTAGTAATGGCTTTATAGTACCTATGAAAAGTAGTGAGGTTAGTGCGCAAGAGTCTCTTAAGGAAAACGGAAATGACATATCAGTGCAAAAAAGAACGCAGCAGCTACGGTACTGCTTAATTGGATAGTCATAGTTGAGCATACGATTTTTCTTGCTTAATATGACGAATACTTTAAAGGGTAGCATTGAAGCATAGAGAAAGACGATGACTTTGAGGATAACACAGAAAAAAGTCAAGTTTAATGGGCTTAATTAAAGTACTCAGTAATGTTAAAGCGTTCCATGGAATTTCCTGTTTCACTCGGCCGTTCCTCCCACTCGATTGTTCGCTCAATGAACTTGAAGAATAAATGAAGTGATTATGACTAATATTATTTCTTTTAAGAGTAATGAAATGCTGCTGTTTCTCTTTGTTCGTTTTTGTATTATTGGTTATGAAAGATTGTAAAACATAAGGTTGCACAGTAAAACTGCCAGGATTTAAAGGAGAATAATCATTATTATATGAAAAAGCCATTATTTGTTGGAAGTGAATTGCTGCAGCGATTTCAGTACACAAAATATTACTTTTTAGAAGGGAGCCGTTGAACATGAATGAATATGTATAGAAAATTTGCACAATGCAACTCTGGACGATACTTGTTTTTATGAAAGGGTGGATGACCTAAACGTATATACTTTTAAAAAGTAACGACATTGACCGTATTATCAGTCATTTGGCCAAGCATTCTATCTCCCGACGGGTTCCAGCGATGACATATGAGTTTCCTTTTGCAATAAAAATTGATGTAGTAAAGGAACGATAAAAGCTTATGCTTGTTTAAATTTTCACGCTCGTTTTTTATGACGAATAGTTATACAAAGAGGAAACTGAGGGACATGCATGTACACCTGTGGAGCTACTGTGAGCTAAAAATAAATACAATTTTTTGAACATGCTGAGGGGAGATAGTGGTCAAAGACGTTTTATCTTCGCGATGGCCCTGATTGTGTAAAAAAAAAGATTATAAGATTTTTATGATTAGCTATGACTGTTAGAATTGCTACAATGAATTAGGCAAAGTATAATAAAGAAAAATTGTGTACACAAACAGCTAAAATCCTATCGACAAGGTTTAAACACGACAGGGAGAAAAGCAACTGTGACAGGTAAGGAAAAAAGCGACAACGAACTGAGAACCCACAATATTGTAGCCCTGACAGGTGTGAACAATTTTTAAACAGAAGAACGAATAAAAAGTAAAATTGGATAGGTCTAAAAATCAAATAAACCACGGCGAATGTAAAGATAAAACAGCCACCATCTGACACACTGAAACCAAGCTAGTGAAGCCGCATCAGGAGGAAAACTATAATTGAAAAGTTTTTTTCTTCTTCCTCGTCTTTTCAAGATGTACAAGTCATAAGTGGCAAAGGCTTAAGCAGTTAAGTGCCTAAAAGTTGACGAGCAATAATCGGATAGCATACATTTATAATCTGAACAAAAAAAATCAGAACAGATTAGCTTAAGTGTACCACACGACATGTTCAACAACTTCATCTCTATCACCGTCGGCGTCACCTAATCTTTTAAATACATATGCAACAGATGTACTGTCACCACCACATTTTATTGTGCAAATTAAAGCAGATTACTTCCTATTTGTACAAAGGTAGGTGATTAGCAAGAACATGTGCTGATACACATTGTAACATTTTAAGAATGTGTGATTAGTGTAGGTAATCACAATTTCCGCGTGATTCGTGTACGAATTCTTCAGAACAAGAAAAAGAATCCTTTAATGAGGGTATTTAGACGGGTTTCAAATATGAAATCACATCCTTTCTAAAATTGAGTAGCGCAAGAACTTTGTCTCTTCAGAAAGAGACTGGGTGATTTGTAGAACGCCAAAAGCTAGCCCATATGCTTACCAGGCCGTTTCGCATCTTGGGGATAACCAACAAAGCGTTCTGAAAAGGAAAACTAAAAACTTAACTATGGCTGAGCCTTTTCGTGGAAGCCTTTCATTTTTGTTTCATGGGGAGATCGGGCTTACCACGAAAAAGAAAGAAAAGCTGAATCAAAGGCTCGTGAACGAGATTATATGACAACGAGGTATTCTAACAATGACTTTTTTCTGTGGCCCTACGCTTAAATAAATTTGAACCAACAATTCATGAAAAAACGGAAAAAATAATAAATAAAATGCTTCAAAAATGATTGAAAATCCAAAATTTTTTGTAGAAGAAATTCGAAGTGGTTTTCTGATTTTTTTAAAAATTTACGCTGCTGGTTTTATTTGAAATGTCTGACGAGGACGCAAGCAAAAAAGCGAGTGAACCAATTAATCCCGAGGAGAAAGCGGAAGCTGCATCTGCAAGTACTGTCGATGTCACCGAGAGCCAAGCCGAAGAAGCGGGAACTCAAAGCAAAAGACCATCAAAAATTCCAACAAGGAAAAAGTCGTCACTGAAAGCTACAGACTCTGGAACAATCAAAACATCCGAGTCAATTGAAACGACCCGGACCAGTTCCGTCAAATCTTTGGATGGTAAGGATGCCCCAAAAAAGTCCACTGAAGAGGCACATGGGACACGTAAAACACTGGAGGAAGATGCACCTCTTAAATCTTTACTTAATTCATCAGCTCCAGAAAATAGTGAGAAGTCTGTTATACCTGAGAAGCGACTAAGTGAAAAACTTGATCCACCAAAGAAGAGCCAAGAGGAAAATCCTGTTTCGCCAAAGAAGAGCTTGGGTGAAAATCCTGGTTCACCAAAGAGGAGCCTGGGTGAAACTCCTGTTTCACCAAAGAAGAGCCTGGGTGAAAATCCTGTTTCGCCAAAGAATAGCCCGGGTGAAAATCCTGTTTCGCCAAAGAATAGCCCGGGTAAAAATCCTGATTCACCAAAGAAGAGCTTAAGCGATGACATGGCCCCTTCAAAGAAAAGACATGTGTCCATGCCAGGCGAGGTTGCAGAGCCTGAAATATCTAATACCCGTACATCCGTCGACATGTCTGAAGCTACCAAAGAATACCCAGAGGAAAGTAGTGTTACAACTGTGAGAGCTCCTACAGCCTCTTACGAAACAAAAGTTGCTGAGTCTACAAGTACTCCAGCGACAGAGAAACGATCTTCGATAAGAGGATCAATAGATAGAAGTGTGGTCACTCAAAGTCAAAAGCCACTAAATGATGAGCAACTTGAGCAAGAATACGCTAATATGTTTGGCGAAGACTTGGAAGAGCCGCCACCGCTAACTCCAGTAGATGATTATCCATCTTTACCATCTAATAAATCCTCCCCTCCTCTTAATCCTCTACCCCGATCGCCTCCGTCATCATCATCATACCAAGCGTCAGTTGGTGTTCAGCCCAATTACTCTCAACAAGACATGAACGATGACACTCAGTCCACAGCAGCAACAGACGGGCGGAGCGACCCCTCCCCGACTGGTTCCGCTAGGAACTCTGCAGGGTCGGAGTTGTACAACCCAGAAGATGTCACAGCGGAAGACATTTTTAGTCAGCTCAAAGTAGCCAACCTGGACGAGCAAGACCCGGATGAACACGCTGCTAACATTCAAACATTCATTATTTCCAAAGATTTTGCATCTGAAAACGTTGTAGTTCTGTTAAATTTGCGGCGACAAAAGAACGGGGAATGGGTTCTAGACAAAACGATTAGTCAAGGGCTTCCCTCATCTACATTCGGTGGTGCTGTGAGTCTTGATAAATACGACTATGAGCAAAAACGCGAAGACGGTCCTCCTCCTGCGGAAATAAGTTAGCATGTAATTATCCATTGTTGTATCACATTGCCCCTAAAAATACTTATATTTCCCTGAGCAGTGGAGATAGACGATTCGAAATGTGCTTTGAGTGGCATCCTGAAGAAAATGGAAGAAAACCTTAACACTATCAATTTAGATGTGAAACTGGTTCGAGAGGCGATGAGAAGATATCATCGAGATCATCCGCCGGATAGGGAGCCATGCGGGGATGATTTTCCCTACGACCCTTGTGACGACGATCTAGAATGCGTAGAGCCATTACAGTTCGATGGATTACCTTTCACGGAGCAAGTGAAGAAAGTATTTGATGCTTATCTAAAAGGAAATAACAATGATCCTTGTACATCTTATCGGTGCCCAGGACAAAGAGGGCCCGAGCCAAGTACAATGGTGGGAATGTTAATGGCAGATTTGAGAAGCTTGTGTCCCTCATTTATTTGTGGTGGAAGTGGAAGCTGTACTTAAAAAACAACTAACTTTTTATTCCCACATTTTTTTTGAGTGTTTATACTATGAATATTCCATTTATAATATTAGGTTGTATGTCGGATAACTTTGCTGAAAAATGTACACAAGCATTTCTTGATGACGCATGTAGGGCTGCGATGATCACCCAATTTCAGCTTCAGGGCAATAAAAGCATCGGTCAGTTTAGCGCTGTTCGGACTATGCAAGGTGCCTGGGAAAATGGCGAAGCTGCTATGAGCGTACAAGAAACAATGACTGTAGCATCGACAAATGAAGATGGCGTTATAACTGAGTCAACATCATTCAACGGTCGACTAACACAAGAAAAGATTATATACCCTGATATGCCAGCTCAAGATCCAAGAAGTTCAGGTTTAATGGATCCTGCAGTTGCACCTGTTCCCCTTGCAGACGGTTCTGATGAGAATGGCGAATCAATGACATTAGTTAACAGTCCCAGCAAGTCTTCTTATGCAAATCCGCCGGATTCAACCTCCGAACAACCAGGAAAGAGTCCAAAATTATCAATGCAAACTGTTGCTTCAGTCGGGATCGATCCATCAGAAGGAAAGGAAGACCCAAGCTCCAGCGAGGTGACCTCCACGTAATGGTAACAGTCATTTATATTGCCTTCTTTCTTATCTTCTGCAAATAATGTCCACTTATATACGCCAAGGACATCGAACAATATTGAAACGCCTGCCAATGACTCACAAGCACATTCAATCCTATCATCAAAGTCTAATATAACCGAACATTCCCAGCCAGGTAAGGGAAAGCTGGCAAAGGGGCCTGTCCAGATTATGCCTGCACCAGCCACGATCCCTCCTCAAAGTAATGAGCGTTCAGATGCTCCTGCTAATAAAACCGGTGGCGGAAAATCTAATTCGAAAAAATCAGAAGAAAATTCGTACAAAGTTAAATGGGAAGAAGAAAAGAAGACTTTTATGAACAAACATCAGCCCCAGTAAAAATATATTCGTATCATTCTCCACCCAAATTCAAATGACTTATTAACTTCATTCTTTCTGACATATTCATTCCTTGTAAACTATTCAGTTCACCCAATATACATTGGTTGCTGAATTTTCTCTTCTCGCCATGGTCTGTTCACCATCCGTCCGTCACTATCTTTTGCCACAAGTCGAGCTAATTCTCACGATCTCACTATTACATTTTGCAGGCTATAAAAAAACTTCTTGTGTCCACCACAATAATATTTTTTTATGTTCGTACCAATCTGCTACAAATAATATACTTTTTTTAGCACGGACGACCAAGCAAACATAAAATTGATAATGTACATTTATCCACTTACTGATAACCATTTTCAATGTATAAAATTAGAGGTTTGACCACTTTAAGTATTGCTGCCGGCAGACGTGAACGGTTTGAGATGGGCATGACATGATACTTTTTCTTCATGACAGTGATTAAAGAGGCATAGAAATGAGTAAAAATAAGCCTGTGCTTACTAGCAGATGACATGTTTTTCATGTATGCTTGGATGAAGCCGCTAATGAAACAATAAAAAAAGGGATTAATAACGTTGTCTGATTGTTACATGCTGATTATTACTCCCGTTTCAATACGAATTGAATTATTAAAGCAGGTGAGGGTGGTGAATATGTAAAATACAACATACCTAACCAAGAGGAGGATATGCCGTTTTTGCTTATGAGAAAACATATGCGTACTGTATGCAGTGTTCCGTTTTAATAACTACCAAAGTCATAAAAAACTATGTTGTGCAGTAGCAGAGAAGGCAACACGCAAAAAGCATTTGCAAATGATTTTTGGCTTCAATTATATAATGGAATCTTTTTGTGTGGGTACTTTAAACCAGAGGATTTGAAAATGACATGGATTTTTTTTTTGAAAAAAAAAGTTCAGTCACGCAAAGCAAATCCCATGTTGCGAAATATGATAATGAAAAAAAGATCATGAAATGGTTATTTCAAACGTTGAGTTACAGTGCTAGCAGATATTTTTTTTAAACTAGAATTATTCTGTGCAAATTTAGTAAAATGTTAAGTCTCTACTTCAAAAAGTCAATGTCAAGTTGATCCGATTTAATATGACAGGATGGCAAAGTTAATAAAATTGATATGATTGTAAGGCACGCAAGGAGTATTAAAAAATGTTTTTTTAATCTTTTATCGGTATGTGCTTCATTTTTGTTTGGGATTCTTAAGAGCTGTAGTAAGTACCTAGTCGCGTGTGGTACACTCTCAGGGTACCGTATATCGTATTGGCAATCAATGTGAATAAAACGTGTGGGTTGGTGAGTGGTACGGCAATTGAGAGACAGATAAGGGAGGTCTGATGCTACTATGTACCTAATAGATGCGTTTGTAAAGTTTGCCGGTCAAGAAGGGAGTTAAAATTATTGAGCTAGGTGATTGCTATTAAAGATTCATGACGCATCAATCTATTGTTATTGAGGGGCACTACAACTTCTAAGACTGAGTGAATGTTGGGCTTATGAATAAAGATAAGGATTGAGGAATCGATAGATTTATTGTGTTCAGCCAGCTTCTCATGGATACACAAAGAGAAACTTTACAAAAAATTTAAAGACTAGACGAGCACGAGCAAATTTGAATTCATGATCTTTACAATTGGAAGATTCATACCCTATCCTATTTGCTTTTTTGTGTCCGCCTTTTACTAAAGATTATCCTAATACACGATCCCTACATTTCTCTAACTACATAGAGCACTTAGGTCATAGTTCAATTAACTAACCTAAAATAACATAGGTTAAAAATGACAATGGGGATGGGGACTAGAATGCTACTGGCTGCTTGTGCCTTCACCCTTGTGGCCGTAATACAAGGAATTCCGAGACGTAGCCGGATTGACTTTAAACCAGTGTATTTTAGCTACGACGATATCATGAAATATATTCGGTACAATGTAAAAACGTCGTCCTCGAATGATCCCAACAATGAGAGATTTTACAATGCGGTGGATTTTGCGGAGGAATTGTATTCGAAAATGGACAGCCTAATGTCAACAGAAATTTTTTCGAGGTATCTAATGAAGCCAAGGATGGTCGGGGACGGAAACATTTTGCAGGGACAGATTCAAGATATAAATGCGGCTTGCAGTAGATCCTCCATCTTTAATCATACTTTGCTAAGTGTTATTCGCGCGTGGGATGAAAACAAGAATGAAGTACTGAGCCAGTTGTCGCAATGGCAAAAGGAAAACATATTGACGAAACCTGTCGAAATATGCAATCGTTTTCGCGGGCTTGCTTGCCAACAATGGACTACCTTAAATCCGGATGTTGGCCAAAGTGAAAGCACAGCTACACCCCTTGGACCTACTTGTCAATGTTCAGGAGACAGCAAGAATGTTGGCTACTACAAAGCAAAGGGGAAGAAAACAAGGGAAAATGAAAGGTATCCAGAAGGCTGTTACGTCCGGCCCTGGCGACCATGTCATTTCTTATCTGATGTGGATCCAGAGTTTCGGGATCGGGACAGATATGAAGAGTTCCACGACAGTATAGAGTTGCAGCGGAAATTACTAGTACAGCTAATATTCCCTGTAGCTAGGATTCATCGGTGTACCCAAGGGACATATTGCTTTGACCTGATCCCCGGGCTAAAACGACCTATCTGCTGGTGCAAAAATGCCGAGGATGGATTATGTGTAGAGGGTAAAATGGATGATAGAATTCCCATTCTCAGTTCTTATGACCTTACAAATACACGAAAGGCTTTCATTAAACTGATCATCCCACTGAATAATTTGAACGAGAGATGTACAACTGAGTTTAACGATGATATAGAACGCCTTATTAATGCCGCAGGATGGGATCCCAGGGAATCAGGCAGTTTGGATATTATTAGAAAAATTGTCCAAAAAAAGAAGAAGAAATCATTCAAGATCTGTGATTTCAGAGAGGGTTTGTTGTGCGACCCTCTGTCCAAACGATGCGTTGATTGCATACGAAGTAGAGCTGGTAAGCAGGCTACATGCAAAAACGCTTTCACCTTCATTTGTGAAAGTGACGAGGACTGCGATGAGCATTCAAAATGCGTTTCTGGACTTGATGGAAGGAATGCAACATGTGTTAAACTAAAAGACTTGAAGACTTCAGCTGCTCATGATGGGTCAAAGTTCACAACCAATCCTAGTACTGCGACGAAAAGTAAACCTAGCACGAATGCTACCATGCCAAGTACACAGTCGACGACCACTAAGCTAAATACAATTGCCACTGCGCGAAGTCAAATAACGACCAGGCGACCTGTGAGCACATCTATTACAAATAAAACTGTCGTCTCAATCCCCTCCACCAGCAAATCTTTGCCAAGTAAATACAACATTACAATGGGCATTCGAGGAAGGTTCATGATGGGGTCGTCCGCGGGAAGTTCTCCATTTAAGTCTACTGCTAATCATAATTGTGACAGTCCTTTTCAAATGGGACAGCCAGAATGCGCATGCAGACAGGATCCTTATAAAAAGCTGTGCTCTGCTGTGGATTGCACTGTAGTTTCAAATAATTTCAAACCAGAATGCAGCCTTTGTGACGTTTATATGAATATCCCTCAATGCTACGGAGTTAACTGCTTCGAATCGAAGAATTTAGAAAACGTTTTATGCCTTGCAGCAAACTGCGTTTCCGATTCCTCCGACCCAAAATGCGGTGAAATCGATTGTTTTCAATCTGAAAACCGAGAGAATCCGTTTTGTACTATTTGTGAGAAGCATAGCTATCTACCTCAATGCATTCCAGTGGACTGTGCGGACGCATTGAACTCCAACAACTCCCAGTGCCTTCAGGTTGACTGTGAAGATGACCAACACATTTTCCACAAAACATGTCCATGCTATGAGGATCCAGCAGCTTTTGACTGCCCACAATGTGGAATTTATCCAAGTCCTATATCTTGCCCAAACTGCTCCAAAGCTCCAGTCGACCCAAAATGTTGTCTCATTAATCCTTTGAGTAGAGAATGTCTAGCTCGACCGAAAGCCCAACGTACAAGAAAGTTAATGGAACTGCCCCCAATTGCACGTGCCGCAGTGAGAACAAAGCAAATTGGAGAGAATTGTACATTTGTTGAAAACAAGCCTGGAGACTGTGACATCTCAAAGTTCCTCACTTGCCAGAAGCCTGCAAGTAGTGACCCACCAACTTGCCAATGTCTCAAGGGCATGTTGCTGGATGCGAGTGGTTATTGCAAACTAGCACTAGGTAATACCTTCGACATAAGAAGGGTAAAAATGATAACATGAAAGCTTCAGTTCTGAGTAAAATGAGTTCTCAATATGTAGACCGTCCATGTGACCACAAGGCACTTCTCGAGCTACCCATTGAGTATAAAGATCTTTCCCCTCCAGAATGCATTGATGGTGTGTGTACAAAAATCAATGGCAAGAGTAAGTTTTGCAGACCCCGTGAGGACACCGGCTATCCAATGTTTGTCTCCAAAAGGATTGCAGCCCAGCTTCATAAGCAAATGATTCGAAGTAGAAACGTGCGAATTAGCCATAATGATGACGAAAACAATGAAGACGCGAACGACGATGCTCGTGTTCAAGTTGATAATGGCGATACTCCTTCCAAATCTATTTGGCTACAATCTAGTCCTATATGCGTAGGAATATTAGTAGTCATTGCAATTCAAATAGTTTAGTAATTTATACAATACAAAATATAAATACAGGAATGGCCTTTTTTACCATGCAAAAACGCTAATAATATGAAAATTTTTGCAACTCATGGTTTGACCGTTGATAATACTGGCTTATTTTCATCTCCTATTAAAATCAATTGGTCTTGTAACTGTCCTTATCAGCCATTGTAAATTCTAGCTGACAACACAAAATTGATTCTTATTTGAACTTGACGATGATTCATGACACGGTCTGCTGAATTTCAGTTACTATATTCCTTCAGCTAAACTTTTTATTGATGACTCTGCATCCGTCTTGCCTGTTACTCCCCAATTGTGTAACACAGGCTCAAAAAACCTCATCGACAAAAATCAGTCTTGAATTCCATTGTTCTGTCACGTTTTCAGTCGTGTTGTGCAATTCGTTGAGATCGTCTTTCATTTCTTTATTGTTGTCGGCAGGTGAATATACAGAGCAAAAACCAAGTTTATTTTTCAATGTCTACCCAATTTGAGTACTTTGTCGATAAAAAGAAGTTTCTTCGGCAGTCGTCAAGTTTTAATTGATAAAGAAAAGGATGGAAGAGAATGTGATAATGAAAAAAGCCAACAGGCAGACCATACAACTGTACCGTTACACGTGCATTTTCCTACACACATGCAATAATCTTGTCTATGGATATGGTAAAGATAATAGGCGAGGAAACAGGAAACCGGGTCGTTGTCGGAGCATAGTTTTTGCATGGTCATCATCATCAGTTTCTTGTCTTGAAAGATATGCACATAAAAAACAATGCGTTTCTTTTCTCGCGTCTTTCATTTATATTAAAAAAATCTCAACAAACAATAATTTGGATGTAGTCAACCGTGAAATGTAGCAAACAGAGCTAGTTTCAACTGATTATTCTTCACCGAGAGAGGGTTTATGAAAAAAAGAGGAAAAGAAAGACTTTAAAAAATTAAACTTGTTTCTCTTACTGACTGAATAAACTTTTTCTGCACTGTCATTATATTCTGCATAAAATGTAGGTACAAAAATGTTCGTAATACAGTTTCAGACCAAGAACATGAAGTAAAAAGCAGCTCTTTTGTTTTTTATAATAGTGTAAACAGCACATGAAAAGTGATTGGACCGAAAAAATGTGATGATAACACTATTAAACAATCGCCGGAGTAAATAGCCCTGCTCATTTTTACAGGGTGATAGTTGAGCAATGAAGAAAAAGAAGTTTGATGGGCAAACCTGTCGTGGTTATTCAGTTTTTAAATGGAGACGAAAATTCAAATTCGACATAAGGAAAAATAAACTACTTCGTTTTGCCATACTGGCTGGTATGCACATGGCACTGGTCCGTCAGAGAAAAGAATATACAAGAAACGAAAATACAGTTTGGCCGTTCAAGGAGATGTATTCATGAAAATTGTTATTTTAACACAGATATATTTACCATGTCTAGCATTTTGGCCTACATGACCATAAAAGATCGCAAAAAGACGTCGATTTGTATTGCAGACTGGAAGAGCTACATGATCAGCTTTAAATGTATTTTCAAAGTGTTGCACAAAGGGTTTATCCTTGACCACGACGGTAGCAGCGTGAGTCATAAAACTGAATGGGTCTAATGAAGCCTTTAATATTTTATTGCCAAGTTTTATTGAAACAAGTAAAAGCTTTTTCCAACACTTTATCCTCAACAGGTCTCCCACCGTCTTAGACGGTTATCTTTTAAAAAACGGTATGTAACAGTCGTAAAAAAAGTTTTGAGCAAAAAAGACACCTAACATTGCAAAAGATAATATATTTATTCGTTTGTTTTGTTCAACAAATTAAAACAAGTGCTGAATATGACTATACAGTATACTGTTTTGTTGTTTGTTCCTGTTAAATTTATGAAGATTCCTCCTCAAGTCTAGTAGTACAGAAGGAGGTAGTGAAAACCGTTGTTTATCTTCTTTTATAAACAAAGAGCAGTCATTACACTTGTCGCTTTAAAGAAATTAAATTATTAGTGGTTGTACTACAACACATTCTTGGCAAAAGACGAAATAAAATCTAATCACAACAGGTAGCAAGGGGGAAAAAATGTGGAAGGGATCATTACTTAATTTGTTCTTTTTCTCTGCATAGCATCTTTTAAAAACGACCGTCGTTTTTTCAACAAAGAGCCACGAATAACATGTTTGTTTTTGTCTTGTTACCTGTCATTTTCTTAAATTGTTTTTTTTTTCTGCAAGGAATACTTGATGATTATCGCTTTTAAGGGACATTTGCAGGGCTCATCAGCTATGTCGTCGTGCATGACTAGTTCCTTTTCAACAAACAAAAATTAGCTGCAGTATATTTTCCTTGCACAAAAACCAGGCGCATCCTCTGGGCATTATTAAGTAGATACGCTGTTTTTCGCAAAATCATGGCAATATGTGTTATGTAATCCCTGTCCTAAATTTAAAGGAGATTTTATTTTTGGGAGTTTGTTATCATAAAAGGGCGTCTGATAGCTAATTGTAAAGTCATGCAAGATTAAACTAAACAAGAAGCAGAGCAAGGACACAGTTTTAAAAAATGAATGTAAGGCCAAAATAGGGGTAAGCTTGGAATATTTTATATATAAAACCGACCTTGCACAAAACAATAACATTTTTGTCTATTGTATAAAATGGAATAAGGGAGCTCTAAAACTATTAGGTAACTATTATGACTATGATTTTACTCTAAAAGGGATTATGGAACAAGTAGTCAAGCTGAGTAAGCTCTTGTCTCGCAACACGATCAGCTCTTCGAAACTTTTTATTCGTGAATCATGAATAATCATAAACAAATCTTAAATGTTCTTTCCTATACTGAAATCGATCAATAACTCTGATTAGATAATGATGAAGTAAACAAGTTTTTTTTTCCTTTTGCCTTCCTGCTGCTTTAGATTCTTTTTTAATACCGTATTTTACACTCATGACCGAAGTACCACGAAAAAAAAAGTTGTTTGACGATATGTGACGCAATGGGGTTCTCAGGAACAATTGCCAACTTGACCATTTTTTCCTAAGACAAGTTATGCGAGTGTGAGATGATGACTTTTTGAGATAACAATGAAAAATCCGTTCAGTTTCGATTTTTCTTTCATGAGACACTTGCGAAAAACGAAGCCGATCGTCTATTAGCATTTATTTTGATGTTGAATTGAACAACATACGGGGATGAAATGAAAGTGAATACATAGTTGGAATATATGCAATAAAAATATATGAAAAGTAATGTTGCAGTTCTTTATAAAAGCGTTTCTACAAAACCTATCAATTATTCAAGTGTGTAACGTTACTCTGATCTTATTTTACGGGACATGGCATCTTTTGAGAAAAAGGAAGATGAGTGTCGAGTGGATGTTAAAAGGAAAGCCTAATTCAAAACATGATTTAAAGGTAGGCTTTACAACTCTAATTTTTTATTAATGTTGTGCGTGCAAAAAAAGCAAAAGAAAAAAAAAGAATCTGTATTGCCAAGGAGGAGGTAAGGGATAAGGAAGAAGGCGGTCTGTTATGAAATCCTAAAATCTCTCCCCATATTGTTCTGGTTTTTGTACTTGTTTCAGAGGCCCAGGTGAAAAATGAATAATGAGTTGTACATTTCTTATATGGTTGAAAAAGAGAATAGGTTACGTAATCTTATTATTACGTTATTTATGCAATTGTTCGGAGAAATGGTCACGACTACATAAAAAGTGAGATTGGATTTTGCTGAGAATTGGGATGAGAGAATGCAACTATGGTTTGCGTGAAAGATGAGATGGCTGCCAAGTGCAAATGAAATGAAATTGCGTAAATACAAAAATACGTATGCCTTTTGGGGAAATTTGCAGTGATGCGGAAAGAATCGGACGAATAGATAGGTGACAAGGACGATGAAGAGATTTTTGACGAGGAGTATGTACATGTCCTTTTCATCGTCACTTGGTAACTGAATTTAAAATTCGCCTGGCACTACGCCATACTAGCGGGTAGGAAATAAGACATGACGCCAAGACAACAACGGATGACAATTAGATTTAAAAGAAAGACGGTTTTCAT
>VICI01001210.1:0-24711 GCA_019593645.1 Akabosia matsudoensis | reverse complement strand
AGTAGAGGAAAAAAGGGAGTGAAACACCAATTTTGGTAAATTAACTTCTGTGGAACACAAGAAATGAATTTAAATATATGGAAGGGGCAATCCAGGATTTTTGATGGAAGGTCCAGGTTGATATAGGAGATGAAATAAAAATTTTATATTGTGTAGGTGAATGTATTGCTACACGCTTTCTTTTGAGCATGTTTTTTCAGGAAATGAGAACACATGATTGAAAATTGGAGTAGATTTAAATTTTTTATGCAAAATTTTAAAATACAGAGCTTAAATTATTTAATACGCTAGTAATAGTGAGTTGTTTCAAAATTACGATTAAAAACTATTTTAGAATAAAACAACTGACCGACTCAAAATGGTCCACACTGAAATATTTGAAAATTTTGTATGTTGTACACTTATTTAAAATAAAGTAAGCCTAAAATGGTACCCATACTAAAATGTTTGAAATTTTGTATGTTGTACACTTATTTAATATAAAGTAAGCCTAAAATGGTACCCATACTAAAATGTTTGAAATTCTGAACTATTTTTAAATAAATTGAACCGACACAAAATCTCAAAAATCGTCATCGGAATCCGTTTCAAAGCCGCACTCCTTGGAACAGCAAAAAGAATTCCCGTCCCCACTACTGACCTCCTCCAACTCACTTATTTCCCCAAGGGAATTCTCATCGTCGCTGGTGAGTGGCTCAAGCTCCATCCCAACTCTTTCGTCATCTTCACTTGAAGCAAATTCTTCTCTTCCATTCAAGTCGCTTTCACTGCTAGCACTTGGGATGCTTATTATGCTTGGACTGGACGAGCTTGCTGTTGCTCCCTCTGTAGATGAAACGCAAGGAACACTTGCACTTGGTTGTTGCCCAACTTCTCCGAGAACAAAGGTAGAGCAGGAATCGTCATCAGATGTCCCCGTCAAATCTATCACAATGCTCTCTCCGTCGTCTGAAGCTGCTTCTGTTGTAGTAGAGTGTTTTTCGTCTTCCTCAGCGTCAACGTACTCCCAATCAATGTTAAAGAAATACTTGAGACGGATAGGCATGTCCATTTTTCGGGGACAATGTGGACATTCTTTTTCAACAGTTTTTAAGTAGTCCCGTAAGCACTTGTAATGCGCGATGGACTTGCAACATGGCAGAATAACTCCCATAGCGGTGCCCATACGAGCACACATGCTGCAGCGATAAGTTGTCAGTGTTCTTGACATTGCGAGAGAAAGAAATAATGAACTTTGGTCGCTGGAATTCGTGTTAGAAATGAAATGATTCCAACACAAGTAACGCGACTTCTACGGCGAATAAAATGTGGGGTAGGTTACAGCCGGCAGTAAAATATGTACGCCAGTGTCTCCAGCAAGAATACAGCAAAGGTAATACGAAGCTTCATATTTTTCATATTGTAAACAAAATGCGACATGATGAGAAAATGATTTTCGTTCAGTCATTATCGTTTCCTGACTTCCACACAAAACAGCTAAACGAAAACGCTCTGCATTTAACTTGCGATTATTTTTGTCATTATGTTCGTTATACATTTTGCCCTTTTAAGCTTGGCAGCTTCACAAGCCTGCCCAGTTGACTTTACCTGCGAACAATGCGTGAAAGTTATGTGTGAGTTTGTGATAACGGAAGAGAACATGAGAATGTGCGTTCCCTCTGCTGATGCAGTTGACGATGCAGATATCATTGCTGACCATCAACGAACGTGCGTTTTGATTTCAAAACTTTACCCGGAAACGACGAACACGCCTATACCTACGCACAAAGAATCTGAAGCAACAACGGATAACATTTCCACCGATTCTTTACCGAATTTAACAGTCACAACAATTATGACTTCACGGAAGAAAGAAACCATGCAAGTTCCTACTTTTAAACAAATGGATAATGCCCCTGAAAAGCCAGTGAGTGCTGCAGATGTACATACGGATTTTTCCGTTGAAAGAAGAAAGGGAAATATTTCCCATTTTAATGAGGGAAACAAAGTCACGGAAGCCCCCGTTTTGAGTGCAGTAATTTTACCTCTGTCTACAAACGAAGATTTTGGTCTGAGGGATAAACAAAAATTGGACGAACCTAAAATATTATTGCGTGATGCATCTCCAGATTTTCCCGTTAAAAATCCAGAAAAAAACATTTCCTACTTTAATGATAGTAATGAAACAAGCCGAAAAGAGACAGAAAAAATCACGAAAACTTCAGTTTTGAGTGTAGAAATTTTAGCTTTGCCTGCTGACGAAGATTTTGGTCTGGAGGTGGATGAAAAAACGGATAACGAGCCCAAAATATCATTGCGTGATGCAAATACAGTTTTGGAGGTTGAAGAACAAGAGGGAAAAGCGTTCTTAGATGTTCCTAAAAATGCCAGTAATGCAAGCGTGGGAAACTTGGAAAATCATGATCCATTTTTGAGCAGTGACGTGGTCATGCGGAGTGAGTCATCACCTCCAGCTTTTCCGTCACCTGCTATCAATATCTCAGAGCAGCTGCAGCCAGCCACGAGTACTTCCAAGTGGAAACAAAATATGTTATGCTATGACAAAGATGCCGACAATGATGTGATCTTTTGGGCCACCCAAGATTTTCCAGAGTGTTTGAACGTAAGAAAAGGAAAAAATATTTTAGTTTGTAAAACGTTTTGCAGCAAATGTTATGTATACTTTTCAGTCTACCGAGTCAGAGCGAAAGATCATGGAATACGTCATCGCACTTTGTTATGCTGCCCGTCTGACAAACAACATGGGCATAGAAAAGTTTGATGGTGCTGACAGAGCCTTCCTAATGAACAATCCTATGCTAAAGAAAGAAGATACGTGCGAACGTGTTTTTATCTACCGAAAAAAATGCAAAAGTATGAAACTACAGCCATGGAATGAGTCTGATGAATCTCTTCTTTACGGGCCAGAATCTATGCTATTCTTTCACATCAGCAATGAGAAAAAATGCTCTGTGATGGTAAATAAATATGTTATGATATGACATGATAAAAAGACCATTTACTTACCAAGAGGTTTCCTTTTCTATATAGCCAAACCGAGAAACACGAAGATATCGTCTTGCAAGATACCTATGTCAAATTGGACGGGCTTTCAGCCAGCTTGTATCATTCGTATCGCTAAATCAATACGATTTGGCGTATGGCTTGTCAAATCCCAGCTTTCGATATGCACCCACCTGCTCTGCTCTTTTCTTCAGACGATTTGAGTGCACTGACGTGGCCAGCGGATGATTTGCTCAAACAACGGACAAAGCTTGTCATAAGAATTAGTTACTGATACAAAAAAACAGTATCTAACTCTCAAAACTGAGCTTTAGCCGATGTCGGCATGATTTGGCCACTCACCGTTCCTAAAATAAAGAAAAAACAATTACATTATTCTCTTGAAAAAAAGTCCAGCTAGAAAGATGAAACATGGACGCATTTTTGTAGGCAAAAATATTATGTATTAAGGAATATTATGTATGTTTTTATGAAATAAATCTCATATTGTACTTAAGTTTTAGAAAGTACTGAGAAAAATGAAATTTTTTGTCTATTTCATTTTTCTCAGCACTTTCGAGCGTTTCGATTTTATTGCTCAGTTCTTCAAACACGATTGAGAACTTCTCAGCACCTGTTTAATCTCATCAGATGAAACTCACAGGGGTATTTTGCAATACCATTCAAGCCATGACGCTCAGTCCCGCATATTTTTAGTAAACCACCACCCAGTGAGCGCCCCAAACATTGCAGTCAAAACCACAATGAATGGCCTATCTACATAGAAATTTTTACAACAGAAAACGGGACCTGGATGAGGCTAAAGACTTATTTACACATTTTTAAGAACGCGCACATTGAAACTTCTCCACTTGACACTTTACACACTAATATTCATGCACCCACATCTTATCCAATTGTCAAGGGATGAAAGGATTAGATGGTACATGTAACCAGCCTTATGCAACTCTTCTGGGCAGTACTGAGAAATAAATGTTCCTGCGCTTTCTCTAGCCCACATGATCTCCATGCAGTGTGGACAAAGCACAGTTAGCTTATTAGGGTTTTCGTGAGAAATTAAACATTCCGCAGCAAGTTTTTCAAGTCTGTTGTACATTTTGGCGCACGAAGACACGTACGAAATACTTCGCGCTTGCTGGTCGGGATCCTCTTTGCTACCAAAAAACTGTCTCATTGCCAATCTCTTGACAGAGAACTTGGAGAAGCAGGGACCACAACGTATGTTCAGTGCCATTTTTAATTCTGTGCCGCAAGTAAAGTCTTAGATAAAACTTGCACAAGTGCAAAGTGCAAACCTATATAACAACTCGTAAAAAACGTGACTTACGTATCCAACTTTATACAAGTGCTTGGGCATTGTCTCCGAAACCGCAGACAGACACTTCCTAAAGATACACTCATGGCATTTTTCGCACACAATATCTCCTTCTTTTCTAACATGATGGGCTTGGCAGTTCATGTAAAACCTACGCAACGCGTACAATAATTCTTGTGTATCTTGAAGAAAATCGGGGCATATAGCTCTTTCAAATGGGTCTTCTTTAACACCGAAAAACTGGCGACAACCAAGTCTTAGCGAAGCCAAGTATGAAAAGCACATACAGTGTTCATCCATTGTTACTTTTTTATATCACTCACTTTTTATACAGAAAGTGCTGTCTGAATGCAATCAGTGCAACTGCATCCATTGTAAGCCCAAATTTTAAAAAAAGAAAGCATAATGTGGTAGACGAAAGAAACGGAATATAGTTTTTCTCTATTGGCGGATTGCACTAAAACCATAGAAGTTCGGAAAAGCTCTTCGTTGCATCCATTACACAGAACAACAAGATAATTATTGTTTTCATGATATTTTCTGCACGTTAGGAAAAAGGTTCGAAAAATTGAGAAAAGTTTTTTGCTCTGTTCGGAAAACTCTTTATCGTTTGAATGAAAGTTTTCCTCGCCAATTCTGTGTCGTATAAGCCTTCGAGCAAGGTCAAAGCAGTCAAAGTTAGTACAAAAAGTAGACATTTTTAACATGTTAATTTCCACCTTTACACCATTCACAGACTTCCCAAATTTCTAGGATTGCTATATACATGTCAACAAAGCTAGATAAAACTCCGACTCTGGCTTGCGGTATCCACTTTTTTAGGGATGTTTCAAAGCCGGCGTATGAGCTGGCAAAGCACGTTACACAACTAGGTAGCGGATATGAATGTCTTTTACAATCTATGAAAATTTTGTAGAACTTCGCGTACGTGACTGAAAAGTTTGAAATAGTTTCTTCAGTAAAAAATGTCTCTAGTTCAAAGAAAACTTTTAGAATACCTTCTACAAATTGTTTGAAAAGTTTTAGAGTTTTGTAGAAACAAACGTAACAGTTTTGGGTTGGACAATGTACAACAATTAAATGAATTAGTTTTATCAAAAAATCAGTTTTGTCTGACCTGTCAACATTCATTTTGAGTCTTGGATGCTTAAAATATATTCCTGCTCTAAGGGTTTGAAGTATTCCTGCATAGATTCTGGGTCTAATGATGGCAATTGTGGTGCGTTGAAATTTGTAAAAGAGACGGAACTACAGTGAAAATGCTCCTGCTTAGAATGATTTTGTTTGTTGTTTTCCGTGTCTTCGCTTTTGTTTTTCAAAGAGATAAAGTCACTGCTGCAGAAGGAACAGTTCAGGATAAGTTTGCTAGTTATTTGAAATATCTTGGAGCAAATTCTGAGTGAGCCCAAACTTTCCGGAGTCACAGATAAATCTTGAAGCTTTCGCTGAAAGTCTTGCTGACAATTGCAGACACTACTTTGATGCTTAATAGATCTTTTCTTGGCTTTAAATGTCTTTCGCTCAACTTCTTTCTTAACACTTTCACGGAATAAATGTCTTGGTTTCCCAGAACTAATGGGCTTAATAACTACCTTTGTTTTCATTGTAATTACTGTTTAAACTTACTTAGCTTCATATCTGACTAATATTTTATTCTTTGGGATGCAACCGTACCTGGCGCAACGAAAATTTGGATTAATATTTGTACTTACTCGTCGAACAGTATTTTCATAAAAAGTAATTGCTAATTTTTCATTTCTATCTTTATCTGTTGTTAAACCTTTAAGTGCATGAGAAAAAGGGTGTCTGTGTAATCTTAAATATACAAAGTACAAGGAAAGTTGACCGCAGTAATTTGTGTGGTCGTTTTGATGCACTACTTTATTATATTTCTTAATTTTGTAAGGATATTTTACACCATAAAAACTAGCCGGCTTCCCAAAAGAGTCGTATAGTTCTGTTTCTATTTCACCATTAGCAGAGAAGAAAGAAAAGAATATAATCCAGTGCTCACCAGAAGTTTGTGAATTGGCAGTGTTACAAATGCAAATCAGTGGTTTGCTTGAGATTTTTACCGTAGGAAGAAAGTCCTTTGCCACAGTGAAAATGTCAGCAGCCCCGTGGGAGATGTATTCAACACAAGCGTGAAGAGTTATACTATCCATAGATTTTGTCTAAACGTAACTAAAACTACATTATATAAATAATCCTTAATCCTATTCTGTAAATTCGTCCTTTATAAAAAGATGGTTTTTATTCCACTGTATTAATTTTGGCACTTCGTAGTACACAATAACGTTTAGATTTTCAGTTACTGCTTCTGCGAAGGTTAAATGCAATCTAATGCTACCTGGCTGAGAGATCGGTAGTCTATCTCGTTTTCCATTATTCTGGTTATACACGGGAAGAATAAAGTAACCGTTTGTTTTAAACATGTCTAAGCTTACTGTACAGTTTTCTCTCCCATTCTCGTTCATGATACTGACTAGCTGACGATAATAACGGAGAAAATTATTGTCTGTTACAGACAAACGAGCATTTCCACCATACAAAAGATCTTCCCCATTTTTTGTGAACTTAAAGCTGGTAAGTTTTTGATGCTTGAAACTGTAGTTAGGTTCATTATAAGTTCCCATGAAAGCAGAGTTGGGTATTAAACAGAAACACGCAAATGTAGGGACCGCGGACATGATGGTATCTGATGAAAAAGATAACTGCCCTTTACTTATTACAAAGCTGGTTGCAGAATAGTCAAAATAAGGGATCGAGAGAAGTTTCCCACTCGATAGGGCATTGTTGTAATTGCCATCAATCCTTGAGTGAGCTATGCATTTTTTAAAGTCAAGGTATGCATTACGCACCAGAATCTTATCTGTAAAAACTTCGCCAGTGCTTAGCCCTCCACCTTTCAAGTAAAAAGTGTTTGGAGAAACACGAAATCTTAATGATAGTGACTTGTTTGGAGGAAGCATGCGCTGCTGTTCAAACAAACCATGAAACGGCTTTCCATACACCTCAAATGAATCACTTTGGGCTAATGCTTTAAGTGACTTGTAACCATCATCTGCTGCATCTAAATGAGAGCCGGAAGAATGAAGAAAGAAGCCTTCCATATGACCTCTTTGTTTAATATCCTCAGTACTTGTGTACAAAATTTTTTTAATGTAACTAGCGTACGGATATAGGTTTGACCCTGAAGTAATGGTAACTCCATCAATACGGATATCCATGCTTTCAAACAGTGACGCAAGAATTAAATTTGATACAGCCGTTTGAGAAGTTGCACCCAACTTTGCACCCGTGCTAGTTGTCACAGAAAGAGTGAGATGAAGATATACTTCATTTAATGCAATCCAGTAAGCCGGATTTGGACTTAAATGAAATTCAATTACATCGGTTGCCTTTGTTTGAGGTAAAAGCTGCTCAAACTCTGAACTTAGAATAGAAACATCCGTCATAGGAACACCAGACAGATCGAATTGGCTAACGTTTATAGCAGCGCTATTTGGAGGCTGTTGCTCCAGCTCCAACTTGCGCTTACGCGTTTGCTCCATGTTTACCGCTTTCTACCTTTTAAAATTTTCTTTCGTTTCTTTTTGGTTTTCGATTTTTTGTTTTTCGATCTTGGAGAACGTTTTTTTGTACGTCTTGGTTTACCAAACGCCAGGTTGACACTGGGAAATCTTCTTTTTCCCCTTCCAATTTGTACCTTTCGTCTAACAGCTCTCTTTCTTTTCTTTTTAATACTAGTAATTGAAGGGGCTTGCGTGTTTTGAATGACCGCAAGATCACCCGGAATATCTTGGGAATCCATTTTTGTTATTTAATCGTAAAGTCTTCTACGCATATGCAAAGTCACAACAGTCGGGAGCTCAGAGAAAGTTAAAAATTCAAACTTGTCGGTACGAAGTTCAATTTCAATCTGAGAGATTTTGTTAACAACAATCTCGTTATATAACAAATTTTTAGGGCGGAAGGTAAATTTTTTCACTTCTTCACTCTCCTCGCGGTCAATAATTGCTATGATTCGCTGTTTTCTCCCTGAATATATTTGATCTCGCACAATATTGCAAAAAACAAGCAATTTTGAGCATGAAATGTTTGCCTTTTTTGCTTCTGGCAACGGCAATGGATCCCTAGCAACGAATTTCTCTGTTGGTATTTTGAGAGAACCGGTGTTCTCAAAGAACGCAGAGTCCCTTAAGTTGAATAAGCTGTTAAGAAATGGGGAGAAAGTTATACGTATCCCTGGATGTTCCCAGTCTATGCTACCACTAGACTTGATAAACTTTATTTTAATTATGAAACCCTGTGCTTTTAATAACAGCACGAGCTCGGAAAAAATTGATGCTAACGAAGGTACTCCCACTGTCTGGCTAAGAAGCACTTGTACTTTTTTGTACTTTTCTGCAATGATAGTTCCTATCTCTGCGTTCAGTGCAATACTCTGGAATGATAATAAGTCTGGGGGATTTTGAGACTCATGTCGTCCATTTTCATACCTTACATTGGAAAAGCCAAGAATATTTGCGAGCCGAGTGCCTAATAAAAGTTTTGTCGCTGGTGGTAGATTGACATTTAAGACAACTTTTTCAAGCTTTCCACGATTAAAACTCTGAGCAAATTGTACACTGATACCTCCAGCAATGCATTCGGCTTGAAGTTCTGTCAAAAAACTTCCAAAGGCTGCTCTTGTTTTATTTATTTTTAATGAGTTGATTTGCCACCGTTCAGCGATAACTTTATTATCTCCTCTTTCTATATCGAAAAATGGTTTTTGTGGGGGATCTGGTGGTGCTACTGTCTCAGTAGGTTGGATAGGCTCCACGTTTCTTGAAGCAGTATACCCATCATGATAAGTGATACTTTCTAACGCAACTTCGTAAGTTGACATGTCAGTTTGCGAAAGAGGAAACGGGTTCGCAAATTTGAAACTAGTGTTATGAACGCACGAATCCGTGCATTCGTTTGACACAAGGTGTACTGTTATCGTTTCCATTTTAAGCAGCTAATGATAATTGCTGTGCGACATATGTACCTTCAACCTCTTCATTCGTCAAGGTGCTCAGTCGAAATGAGAAGACTGGGTAAGATGGGATAACTTTTATTATTTTGTAAATTTTTTTACTATACCGGGGTTTGTAGGACTTTGCGAATGGGTCTGGACGATTAGCTACTCTAACTCTATCATTGAGCTTAAAGATTACTTCTGGGCGTTTTGTAGTAATTAACCGACGGTACATCCTACTGAATACCTCTGATTCATTTCGCTTGTTAACCATTGACGGCTTGAAACCGTGGGCCATGTGGACGGTATTATTATATTTATTTTCTACTTGTGGTAAAATAGACAACCAATCCTTGGAAGATTTTAGCGTCATGTACTTATAGAGGATTTGTTTTATTCTTGAATTGCTGCGTTCGCAGATACTGGCTTTATTAAAAGATTTAGCGAGTTTATGGGTAATTCCGATTGATGACAAGAAATTGCGAACCAAATTATTGCAATACTCCAAGCCGCTATCTGTAGTCAGATAAGCGCCGTTAAGTTTTTTTGTAATTTTTAAACGTTTGAAAGCTGCTCTAAGGGCCCTAACGGTTTCCTGTTTTGTTTTTTTCTTCATTGGTTCCAGCGCTAATAACTTGGAAAACTGGTTTTGAAGTATCAAAAGATACCGGTTGCCCTTATTGTAAAATTTGTTTTGAAATTCCATTAAATCTGAGCAGAAGCTAGAATTTAAATCATGTATGATGATAGCAGGGCGAGTTATTTTTTTACGCAAGGGTCTATGCCGAGAAAAGGCCGGTATTTTCGAGAGCGAACGTTCTAGCTCCCGAATATTATAGACGTTTTTTCGCGAACGTGCGAATTCTGTTAAACTGCTCAACCCCCCCAAATCTAAAATATTCGACCAGGCTCGGCTAACTAAACTGTCCGAGACTAACGTCTTCTTTTTGGACTTCATTCTTGTCTTTGGAGACATGTTTCTTTTTTAATTTCTTGACTTTTGCTGCTCGTTTAAATTTTAATTGAATTTTTTTAGCCAGCCATTTAAGCGGCACATCAAGGTTTACTAAGATGTTTAAGAAACATGAAAACTGCTTGGGCTCGGTGCCGTTTGCTGTAACGGCATAGGCACAGCTATCAAGTATGTTCCAATCAAGAGGAATTCCAGGCGGCGAACCGATAACTGTTCCAAGAATGTTCCACTTTAGATCTGATGCTGATAGCAAAGTTAAAATGTTTCTGATCTTTTTCGCAATAAGCTTAGGAAAGTTTTTAACTTGATTATCGCCTTCCGACTTGGCTAATACGTATTTATCAAAATCTTGTTTTTTTACGAGGTAAAATACCTCAAGTACATTCCTGGACGACATGTTGTAATGTGTACCGAACAATATTTTTTAATGTACAAGCTACACTAGCTTTCACACCATGCTCACATTTAACCAGTAAAAACTTTAGCTTTTTTTTATTGAGCTGTTTTGAACTACTTATTAATTTTAAACAAGAGCTTTTCTTCATGCCACTGCATTTCGAGCACATCTTTACACAAAAACGAATGCTTCCTAATTGATCGGTAGTTGACTTTGAAATGAGGCGCTTATACCTATTACTACTGGCTTTAAGAAGGCCAAGTAGGAAGTCAAAATGAAGAACAATTAATTCAATCATTTTGCTCTTCGATAAAACTTTGTCCCCTCTTCAATTCCAAAACTTGACCGATACCGTAACACATCTGGCGTACCAGCATGCAAACTAATGACAAGATGTCCGTATTTTTCTGAGGTGCAATCTTTATATGCTTGTTGTAGCAAACTAGACTCATCACCAAAATTACGGAAGAAATAAGTCATTTGACTCTCGTGAAAGTTTTTAAACAAAACGATATGGTTTGCGTTAAGAGTCCAGCTTCTTCCAGTCTTTGGAAACAAAAGCTGACTTTGAAAAAGGGCTGTTATTTTAAGATGATGACATTTTTCTAAAAAAAAGCTGGTTATATATTTGTTGTTTTCTGACTCAGATTCAGCGTCATTTAAAAAATCGTCAATTATTACTAAACTTGAGGAACAGTCGGCAAGTTCATCTTCAAGAGCAGTTTTGGAATCTACGAATATTATGTTGTCGTCCTCCTCTTTTGCGTTTATGAAAATGTCCTGCATGTACTTATAAAAGTATATACACTTCTCATGTTTTTCAGAAAATATGTCGTCCCTCTTGAGGGCAACGTCTAAACAAAAATATGATTTTCCCGAGTTGCTTGCTCCTACCACCAACGTTGAAGTGTGCGCTTTAATTCGCAGATCTGATGCTTTATACGATTCCATTTCTCTTTTTAATACAGTCACGATGTTTCTCGCAAAGAATATCAGTTATAGCCATTTCTCTACGTAATCTATCAGCGTAAACAAATAACCAGTAGGGCTCCCTATATCTTCTCCAATGTTTGTCTTCTACAATATAAAAAGTTACGCTACAATCTGAAAATCTTAGTGTTTTCTGTGGAAATGACTTTTCCATACTGAGGTGAAAATAGTGATGAGCCTTAATTATATCCTTAACTTATAATGCCCTTTGGGTAGCGATAATGAATCGTTGACCCAGACTCTGTTACCCTCACCTCTCGACAAAAACTGACGCTTATTTTCAGAAATGTTCATTTCTCCGTCGCTCGTTATTTGTAATTTTGAATATGAAAATATACCAGAGTGTTTATTTTGTAGTATACTAGAATACGTCATATGATCAATTTTTTGCTTTCGAATTCCTTTATATCTGTTACAGTTTGCACATACCTCATCCTGCTTGTGCATGCAGTTGGGGTTGGTTTCAAGAATGGAGTAGCTTTTTTCACGTAATGATAAATATTGTTTTATATAGAAACCCTCGATACGCCATACTCCTGCTTTATATTTGTTTGTATCATCATAGATAGCCTCTTCCGGAGGAATTGTGCTTAAATCTAAAATGTCATGCATAGACTTTAGACGGTTACAATAGTTTACAGCATTCTCAATTCGTATAATTTGGCTATCTGTTTGAGCATACATAAGATAAGCTTTGGGGAACGTTTTCTTGACACGTAAATATAAAAACTCATACATCATGTATGCACTTTCCATCAAAACATGATAAGCCAAAAGTTTATTTTTAATAGGCAAGCTTTTTGTTCGCTGCATGTATATTACAGCTAAATTTTTGTCCAGAGGACAAGCATCTAAGCACGTATTTTTTGATAGAAGTCTCTCAGCTGTTTTTTGCTTTGTGCAAATTACTGCGCGAGTGTTGCAGTTTTTTTGCAAACATTTACCTACGGCAAGATTCACCAAGGATTTGGAAATATTCGCAAAGAAAGGAGAACTTGCATTAGTTTTGTGTTTTATGCAAAGCTCCGCAAACGGAGCCAAATGGCGTGTAACTTTATAGCTAATTACATTTGAAATCGAAACAAGCTTCATCCCCAAGGTGATAAAAAGTCTGAGGTTTCTATGCGACAAAAATATTTCATTTTTATTGAATTGTGACAAATCAAGCACAGGAACACTATTAGTTTGATCAGCTCCAATGCGACAGTAAGCCAAAGGAAGATCAGATGTTTGATCATGAATGCTATCTGGGTATAACAATGTGCACTGTATTATGTAATAAGTATCCAAGTCGTCATCGACTGTCATTACATCGAATGTACGAAGTTCTTCCAGTGTCAAAAACTTATATTCTCCATACGGCATGGGACCTGATATTATGTGAGCAAACATTTGTTTGCAATCTACCATCATGCATTCTATTGACTCATCGTCGTCAACACTATCATGCAATCGTTTACTCTTGAAGTTTTGAACTCTAACATTTGAAAGTGAGATTCCTGGTAACAGAGAAGAGTCTAGAATTTTTACTATTCTTCCATCTAAAATATTCTCAAAACGTGTTTTTGTAACAAATAGCATAGCTGCATACGCATAGCTTCCAAGAGTTAAGTCCCACATAGGGTTTATTGTAAAAGTTTTAATGCAGAATTTAGTGTATGCGATCAATAAAGAACCTAATATGAAAGTATCGTTTTCCAGAGTAATTTCTGCGTATTTTAAAAGAGAATCACATGAAAAGTAGTTGTAAGCTTGAAGTGCATTCTCATATAGTTTCTCATTCATGTTAACGAATCTAAAATCAACAAAGTTTTGAAGAGTTGGAAAGGAGCTCTCCGCTAAATCTGTATTGCATGGGAATGGGAGCCCCTTTTTTCGTATAATATATTCTTCCTTTCCCCCAAATGAATTTTCATGAAGTAAGCTGAGGTCTGAGTCGCTTATTGAGCTTGCAAGCTCATATAGACATACACTATTCCAATGCAGGGACAAGTCAATAAATTGAATAAAATTATCAATTGTTATAGAAGCATATGACTCGGCAGATTTTAATGGAGTGACAGAAAGGCTTCTTACGCCCCTCTCAGATAGATGGCTTAAAAAATACTTTGCGTGAATTGAAAGATTGTAGCCGTACACGAGAACTTTTTTCCGGGGGAACCCGAGAATATTACAGCTTTGGCAGGGATAACTAACAGGATTTCCTGGCTCATGTCCAGGTACTTTCTCACCATTAACCAGACTGGAAAAGTGATCATGGTGCTGTGTAAAAATTGAATTTTCTGTTGCCTTTTCCCCACACAAATAACATTGGGTAATTTCCTTGACTTTTCTAACGCTCTCTAGGGTGGGTTTTAAAGGAAATGGATTTTTGTAGTATTTTTCGAAATAATAGGTTGCATGAATAATTAAAGTGTCAAAGAAAATACAAAGTGCATCTTCTCCAACATAAACTTTTCGAAAAATAACGACAAGATCGCTATTAAAACCAAGAATCGAAAACCCACTGATAATGTTTTTTTGTTTATACTTTGAGAATATTATCTGGTAAACGAAAAAAGTAACTGGTAGACAAATTCTATGATATTCTGTATATTTAACATGGGCAAATTTGGGGTATGTTATATTTGCATAGTCTTGTTTAAAGCATCGTTCTTCGTGATCACTTTTTTTGTACAAACAACCACAGTATCTACACACCCCAGTTTGTTTGCTCGTTTTAACTCTCATGAATCGATTAATATCAACTACTGCAACGTAATGGAAATCCGGTTTAAACTTAACACGATCCCTCTTTGAAATATTCTTTCTACTCACAAGGAGAAGGAATACATGTTTTTTCATTTTTTTTCTTGTAAGGCGTAAGGGTAATACCTTATTCGCCTTCTTTGAATAGCCGAGTATGGATACCGAAACATTATTTTCAGTTTCGAACAGATCGACGCTTGAAAAGTCGTTTCCAAAAATTGGATGTGGTAAATGCAAGGAACCAATCATCTCATCATAAGTTGATGGTTTTTCTAAAATACGTTTAAGAGATTGTCCCTTTCTTCCATTTTTAATAATTTTACCAAGCGAATCGATAATTATTTCGTAATTGAGGCAAGATGCAACAGAGTATAAAAAACAATTTTTGTCTTTTTTTGTTTTTACATTGACTAATCCATGCCGCCTTTTCAAGCCTTTCGGCAAGGGAAGATACCCCTCTGCTAACCTTGCATGAAACTTTGATAGAACAATTTCTAGTTGAAGCACGTTTTTCAAGAGTAGCCCAGAAATTTCGTGCGATAACAAAGCGCACAGAGCCACAACATAATTCATACAATTATCTATGGTATCCCTTAAAAAATTCTTATGTTGTACTTTAAAAGGAAAAGAACCATAATACTTAATGATATCCTTTTGTTCTTTGGGAGAATAAAATAACATTTTGTACAAAAACTTTACACGCAATCCTCTGTGGATGCTTAAATATTGTGCAATAAGCTCTTCTATTGGAATCATAATAACACTCGTGGCTTCCTTAACGTCTTTATAATCAACACCAGAAAAGTCATATGTATAACTACTAATTGTATTCCTGAATGAACTTGCTTTACGTGTAAATACAGGATTGCCTACTGAATCAAGTGGAACTTCAACTCCAGTCCCATATCCAACTTGTAAATTTTCTTCTTCTTCTTGAATAAAAGAGCAATTATGCAAGGCTTTCTCTTGGAATGAGTTCCCGCATAAATTGCAGATGTGAATGGATTCAAGATGGGCTTCTAATGCCAGCAAATCATTTGTCTTCCAAGTGCAGTGCCCACACTGGAAATTTTTCTGAAAAGTACGTTTATTTTTCATTGTGGCCATATTTTATTTTGCAAAAAAATACTCATGCAGTGGAATCGTACTTTCAATTACGATGTTTTTTAGTGCTGTGCTTCGGCTAAGTGCAGTGTAAATTGCTTTATCTTTAAATTTAAATCCATCAAAATTAATTACAACGGAATCTAAAGTTTTGGACTGCGCTTTAAAAATCGTTTCAGCATAATTGGTTCTAAGAGGAAAATATTTTACAACAAACTTAACTTGATTATGGTCACAAAATCCAAAGTCTGTAATCGCTCCGAGAGGCAACGTATCATCATCAAGCTTAGGGCCTTGATAGGATGGTATTTTTAAAGTTACAAAAGCAGGCCAGTCACTATTTTCCTCGTAGAATATATCCTCTACGAAACACTGCGTTCCATTCACGAGAGATTTTATTGTACAAATATTTCTAGTTATAGCAACACGTACACCAGGACCAAGATAGCATGGCTGGTAATCAGTAGCACAAAATGCGCAAGACGGATTTAAAATTGGATAGATTATTTTGACAGGAATGTTTCTTGTCATTAGATAGTGTTCATTCCACTTCATTACCAGTTTGTTCGTGCTGCAGAGATGTACAGAATCGACAAAACTGTTTAACTCGTCGTCACTCAGATTCTCCGCAAGACGAGAACTAAGTCTATCAATGTCATTCTCAGTAACACAATCATTTCTTATATTACCAAGTAATTGCAAAAACTCAACATCACTGGCTTGCCGCAGTATCGTTTTTAAAGTATGCTTATAATGGGCCCTAGAAAAAATTTCTAGGCCTTCTTTTGTCATTTGGTCATAGTAATCTCTTATTTCACTATTAAGGCACACATCCATAGGGCTTGATAGCTGTCTATCATCACCAGAACAAATGATGGACACACCCAGTGAATCAATTGATGGATTTTCTAAAGAGCGTTGCTTCACCTTATTAAGCCTTCGAAGTAAAAGTGAAAATAACTTGCTTCCAGTCAAGTAAATTTCATCTATTAATAATATCTGAACCTTTGAAATTCTTTCTTTTACTGTTGGATGAAATGGTTCATTAACCAAGTCTTTTGCCGGTTTTTTACATTGATATATGCCAAGAAAATTATGAATAGTAATGCCTCCTAAACTTGCACAATTTGCGGCGATTGGCGACACTATTTGAAATGTAATACCCTCTGTAATTAGAAGCGAGGCTATTGTCATCCAAGCCTGCGTCTTCCCACAACCTGCTGGACCACTAAAAACGGCTAAACAATGGTCGTTCTTTTTTGTCCGCCTGATCACGTTTTTTGCAATTTTTACGCATTCACTTTGGCAAGGAGAAAGAGGCCTAAGAAATTTCCAGTATGGAAATGGCTTTTGTACCGTAGTTTTCTTGACTAATTCAACAAAATGTAAATAGTATTTTAAGTCTCTTGTGTGCTTACGGCGAGCAATGTGATAGTCAAATGACAAGTCACAGTCTCTAGTGCCAAGTTTTTTGTAAGTCATGTTTTAAAATCAAAACGAGCGTCGTGCTAGAGTACAATGAATACATTCGTCCCGAATGAATAAATTCAAATACGCAAGTATAATCTGGTCACAGTCTCTTTTTGATATCGAGATGGAAAACACAACAAGCAGCCTGAATAAAAAAGAGGGGAAATCCCCGAGCAACGATAGTAAAATGGGGAACGCTGAGAAAAATATATTGGCCGTTGAACGAAGTCCCCATTTTACTGAGAGTGGCGACGAGATTGCAAAGGGCAGTTTGCAATCAGAAGTCAAGCAGACAACACCAGAGTTACTTGAAAGTGAAAAAAGGGACAAGTTTTACATAGAAAGGAGTTCTACGCCACACAATAGCAAGCAATTTTGCGATCTCACTCGTGCACCAACAAAGCGCGAATATCCACGTTACTGGAATAACGAAGGCCCTCATTCCTTCTTTTTTACCCCAGCAAGTCATGGTAAACGATACGCTGACCAACAATTCAAATTCGTCGAAAACACCCCAGAATTTTGGTCGTCAGGAAAAGTCTACAGCATTTCAGATACTTTCCTAGTAAAACGACACAACAGTGGTCTACAGGATTATGTGCATTTGTCGAAAGTCACAAAGTCTTCTACGCAAAAATTCAAGTTTCCGACCAGCGTTCTAAATATATTGATCGCCCGATGCAGCGACATTTTGGAGAAAATTGAGCTGGATGATTTGAAAAACCCAATTTTTCCTGGATTGACAGAAGAAACACCTTTCCAACACCTTGCGAAAGAGAGCTTTTGGGAAAGCGAATACTGTATCAAGGTTATGAAATTTCGGATCCGCATTTACAAAACAGATTACGGGAAATTGGCATTTAGACTTTTAAACGAAGTCCCAGCGGAGAAAAAAATTTATAAATCTGGAGCTTGTGTTTGGCACGGACCAGTGTGTACTATAAGCTTTGATCAATTCAAACAATTGGTTTCTGTTCTTAAAGAAATCAAAGAAGAGGCGGAAAAGTAAAACAACATGGCCCGTTTTCAACACTATTATGACTCTGAGGAGGATGGTCATCCCCGCGGACCTGTACAGCCTATTCCATTTTATATATCAAGCTCTGACACCCTCTCTTCTTCCCCTTACGACAGCGACAGAGAAAATGAATTTTTACTGCACCAGAGAAAAATAATTAAATCGGTTCTTTTTCCGACAACAGTTTGCCCAAAAATCTACCTGGACTATTCATCCAAGGCTTACCAATTGTTTTTTTCACCGAGAATCGAGATATTTGACGATGAGACATTTACCGCTCATCTTGAAGTTATTTATCATGCCTTAAGAGACGCATTCAACGCCTGGTGGACCCATGACGTTCGTGTGAATGGATTCAGCATCCGCCTTTACAAACTTTTTACAGTACGTGTTTACAACCTAGTCACCATCTACGGTGAAGTGAATTCATGTTTTCCGGACTATATTGCAACCTTTTTTCGGACCCAGACAAAGTCTTGGGAGACATGTGGAGGAAAACCGTACTGTGAAAACGATCACCATGACGTCCTGCCAGTTCGTTTTCAGAACAGCTACGACGAAAGTGATTAATTTCATGTAAGAAAATACTTTGAAAGTTTTGCAATAGATTTTAAATGAAAGGTTGGCTGTCCCTTTGTATAAATATCACTTCACCCCAAGTTTGTTAAGGTTTCATTTTTTTGTACATAACTTCTTTCCAAAGTCCAATATGTGACATACAAAATGTACTATAAATATTTCTTTGAGAATGGGACAAATTTTGTCGCTGACAAGAAGGAAAAGAAGGAAGACAAGATAACTAATTCAGTTAGAATTGTAAATAGAAATTAGAAAGGATATTTTAAAAAGGATATAGTATAAATTCAAAATCACTTCTTGCCCTTTTTGCGAAGTGGCACTATGAAAAGTATTTAAAATCTCAAAACTAATTGACCAAAAAATGCGTCTCATGGTTTCTTAAAGAAAATGAAAAGGGGCAAACACACATACCGCAAAACCTCTAAAAAGCGCCGGGGTAAAAAAGAAAAGTGTGCGAAAAGAAAGAAAAAATTTCCTTACCTTTAGTTAGAGTTTCTGCTGTTTCTGCGGTGAGCCAACTAGATGCTGCTGTTGTCGTTTCTCAGCAAGCTGGGATATGATGTGCTGAAATGAATAAATACAGTAAGTAACTAAAATAGAGAACATTTGAATATAAGTTTGTATTGTAAATTAAGGTTCAGGTCAGAAAATTCAAACAGGTCACTGGTTAGTAACCGTTACACGGTGAAATATCCAAGATTTCGTATTGAACGTAAGTTGTTTCCTTTTTTGAAAAAATACGATTTTCCATTCATATAAACAAAAAAAAACGTTTACATCACCTTTTACTTCATAACCTCAGCAACCTTCGTATATCTCCCTATAAAAACTACGTTTTAGTCAAATTTGACTCGTTATTCAATGAAACGAGTCCCTGGTTTTAAACATAAAGATGTAGTTCGAATAAAAAAATACAGATAAACGATCTACGAATCTATGTTAGAAAAAAAATTGTAACGCCTCATCTTCTTTGAAAATGGGGCATACCAAAATCGTTTTTCCGTATTTTTTATGTTAAGAAGATAATTTTTTGGGAGAATATTTACTATCAGATAAAAATAAAACGTTTCTGATTTTTTAAAGTTTTCGATCTGCTAATTTTGACACATAGGTCGTTTACAGTGGTTGTTTAAAGTTCTCATTGAAAATGCACTGCGAAACGGTTACTAACCAACTTTGATCTTCATCTTAAAAATTCTAGTAGATAGAAAATTCCAGTAGATATATAAAATAGTAGATAGAAAATATTGGACTGATATATAGAAATAGACCCGCAAAAGTTTGTTGCTTCCTCAATAACTACGAAACTACGTGCCGCGTCACAATAACTACGAAAAAATGAAAGTATTTTTGAAACTCTTCGTATGAAAGCAAAAGTTTTTACTGCAAAAATGGCAAATAAGATATAAAAATGCGAACAAAAGACCGAATTTAAACTGATTGGGTAAAATAGAGCTATTCGTTTCTGTTCTTGAATCAAATGTATTCCACTGTTTTTATTTGAAAGGGCGAGGAAAACTATTTCTTCGAAGCCCAACTAAAGAAAAATAATCCTCAAGGTAGTGCGGTACGGTCAACAAAGAGGTGGCTTTGCTTCATTATAAATTGACTATTACGGGTCTATTTCTATTTCTCAGTCTAATTAGAAAATAGTAAAAGAAACTAGAAAAATAGATGGGACATAGTATTTACAGTATCCCGAAATTATGATCCTATATCTTTTAAACGTCGTTCTTTATCTCATTTGTTACTAAATTTTACACAGGCTGAAAAATTCTCAAAGCTGAACGATTATGAAAGAACGCAGATAAATTGTTAAAAACTGTCAAAATGGTGTTCTTTAAGTTCCTTCGTTCTATTTGTTAGTCCCTACACTTATATATCTAACTGTTTTGTTTGTTGAAAAAAAAGTTTCCTACCTTTATTCTGTTTCTCTCTCTCTTATGATGGGTCCTTGGGCTGCCAGTAACAAGGGGCAATGTAGGACTGAAAATTTAAAAAATGCCGTAAATATTACATTTAATATTAAATTGTTAAAAACTGTCAAAATAGTGTTCTTTAAGTTCCTCGGTTCTATTTGTTAGTCCATACACTTTTATATTTAACTGGTAGTTTGTTGAAAAAAAGTTGTTGCTTACCTATATTCTCTTTCACTCTTTCTTATGATGGGTCCTTGGGTTGCCAGTTACAAGGGGCATTTTAGGACTGAAAAGTATTTAATAAATTTCGAAAATATTACATTTAACAGTCCATTTTCACATAAAGTATGAAATGAATATGAATTTCAAAAAATTGTATTTAATTGTATAAAAATGTAAAACAGAAATAAATAGATCTGCTTACCTTTACTTTGGATTTGTAAATTTTTTAACAACAGCACTTTTACAACGATTTTTCAAAGTTGTCGGGTTTTCACGTTTCTCATTTTACACACAAAAAATTTTTTCAACTCACGACCATCTTGGACCACATCTGAACCTTGACTGATCTGGGATCAAGAAAAAATCTGAAAATGCTGGATGAATTTCTTCAAACAATGGAGATATATTTCATGTACGCATGCATGCATCTGCAAGACGGAAAATAATCCCCTCCTCTCACTTAAGTGAACATGACCTCAAAAACGCATCCAAAAAAGGAAAAGGTTTTCATGGGTTGAAAAACAAGGATTTGATCCTGTTTTTCTTTTCTTATCTTTGAAAAGGCAAAAGGGATTCTTTCCGTTATAATATTTTTCCTGGGAAAAAAATCTAAAAATGAAAACATGTTGTGTAAATGGCATGTATTGCTTTTGACCGAACGTTTCTGATGGGGAATAGATTTTCTGTAAACATGATATTCTTTGGGTTAAAGCATTTTTATTTAAACATTCCACTAGCTTGAAAACAAAACAATTATACTTCTTGTATCATTAGAACCAGAAAGAGGGCAATGAAACGCATTCAAAACGCGAAAGAAAATTATTTATGAAAAAAACAAGTCCAGCTCATGGACTGGAAGTACACCGAGTTTCATGGATACGCAATAATATCATACAAGCCAAAACCCAGGAATGCAACTCGAGTAGATTGCGTGAAAAACAACATATCCCCTCCTCTCACTTAAGTGAACGTGACCTCAAAAACGCATCCAAAAAAGGAAAAGGTTTTCATGGGTTGAAAAACAAGGATTTGATCCTGTTTTTCTTTTCCTATCTTTGAAAAGGCAAAAAGAATTCTTTCCGTTATAATATTTTTCCTGTTGAAAAAATCTAAAAATGAAAACATGTAGTTGTGAAAATGGGGATATATTGCTTTTGACAGATCGTTTCTATTAAGGAATAGATTTTCTTTAAACATGATATTCTTTGGGTTTCAGTATTATTTATTTAAACATTCTACCAGCTTGAAAACAAAACAATTATAATTCCTGCATCATGAGAACCAGAGGGAGGGCAATGAAACGCATTCTTAAAAGAAAATTATTTATGAAAAAAATAAACAAGTCCAGCTCATGGACTGGAAGTACACCGAGTTTCATAAAATGTTCCAAGAGTCTTTGAGCCACTTGCTCTAGGACTCAACTAAGTCTATTGATTTTTATGAAGATGCTTGCGCTTCGATGCTCCAGGTTTGTCGTTGAACTGTCCGCATAGACCCAACGGAAAGGTATAGGTTTTGTTCACGACTTCTCTGGATTCGGATTGAAACATGTGAAAGCTAAACGGCTCAAGCAACTCGTTGAATTAATGCAGGTATTATTAACATTACACACCGGAAGTACTTCGATGATGGCAAATACTGTTGGTGACTATGTATGTTGGCTTTTGGTTTTTAACGATTGTTGGTTGGTAATAGGATGGCCCCCCTGGGCGTATTAAATTAAAAGGGGTTCATATGATATTTCATCCGAAAATTTTTGGTATGGTTTACTCACTGGTCCGACCATTTCTCAAGCAGAAGGTATCAAAACGGGTAATATTTTTATAAAAATACTTTTCTTAATGTTTAAAACAGAGGCTTACTCTGATCTTTCATTTCTCATTTCATTTCATATCATTTCTTGTACAGATCCACTTCTACGTTAATGTTTCATCTCTTCATAAGCATATTCACATGGACTCAAGGTTCAAAAAAGCTATTTAAAAAACTACCTTGTTGCGGGACGAGCTAAATCTTCATTTTGATTCAAATTATGTTTGCAATTCGATACAAAAATATTGCGTATAATAAGTCTCTTTGTTGTGCATACTCTGATGCAAAAAATATTGGTTTTTTTCAACATTACGTGAGCTATAGTAATTTAATTAATGGGATATTTTGACACAGATATGATGGTAGCGATACTCTCGATGACAGCGTCAACGATAAGCAGTACGACATTGATAAATATTTGGGGGAAGGGTTTCTCTTTGCCAAGTCACAAGATGGTAAAACGTCAAACATGCATTTTGTTAAAAATTTGTTTGCAAGTTTCGTATGATGATGGAGTCTTTCCGTTTTTGAGGCGGTTCGTGCAATCCCGGCGGGGATGAAACTGACCCCTCCGGCGGGCATGGAAGGATTGGACGTTGCCACCATCAACAAAATCATCTTGGAATCTAGTGAAGGCTCTAAGTTTTACGAGCACAAGAAAAGATTGACCAGAAGATCCGTAAAATGCAGTATCAGCTTGAGAAGCTCTCTCCGACGCAACTTGACAAGGCGCTAACGGATATGGACAAACTGGTGGAGGAAATTGAGGCTGGCCTTGACCTGAGTAAATTTTATGTGCATCTGGAAATGGACGCGTTTTCCACCAGTGTTGAAAGAAAGCAGCAAAAAAATATTTAAAATAAGGGGTAAGATGAGAAATCGGACCCGACGCCGCACGCAGACTTTTGCATGTCCTTGACACAAACCAAGGAACAGGAGAGCACACAGGCATGTTTTTTTATTTTCCATATTTTCAACGATAATGCATGTTTTGATAAAATAGCTTTATTGGGTGACGTTTCGTTTGCAACTGTCAATCATCATCGGACCTAGGGATTTTCCTGCTTGGTTTTTTTTTTATTTTTTCCTGGAAAATATGGTAAGGTAAAAATTAATTAAAAATTATAAGAATTTTATTTAAAGATTAAGGAATTGTTTATTTGTTTGTTTTTTCTTTTCAGTGTTCATTACTGAAAACTTGCGTGGATTGCGTCACTGACGCGTGCTTTTGGCAGCGGAAGCGCCAAGGAAGGACGTTTTTTTGTTCGTCCCTTGACGACCTTGATGGGGAGTTTGTCCAGGTCAGGAAAACGGATTGGGAAGACGGATCGTGTTTCCCCTGGAGGCTAATTTGTGTTTTTTTTATTTCAGCAAATTAGTCCTGGTGATTGGGACATGTGCCCACCAGGCGACAATCGCGGAGGGGATTGGAGCTGGACCACCGTTTCCAGCATTACTGTTGGCGTTGCAGCTCTCGCCGCTGGAACAGCTTACGCCGTCCGCGAAGCCTATCTTCACGGATGGTTGGACTGGGCGATCCTCCCAATCCAGCGACGTTGGAGAGAGCGGGAATCCTCCGCCCCAGTTCCTCCACCAGAAAACCTCGACCTCCCGGAGCTGGAGCCCCGTCAAGAGGAAGGCGATCTCGTGGAGATTAACCTCCAAAGCGACGAGGAGGAGCCGAGCGCCATCCCGAACCCCAACTTTCGGTGGTACGAGGAGCTCCCTGCCCTGCTCGTTCCACCAGCGGGACCATCGCCTCCAAGGAACCCGTTTTTGGAGCCCGCATTGGAAAATGCTCCAGAGAACCGCCCCCGTCGTCAAATCCGGCGTCCAAAACGGTTTGACGACTTCGTCATTCCTTAGGTTTTTTGTACGGCAGTGATAATAAACTTATCTAGCTCCCCCAAAGTCATGATCTTTTTTCATTCTCAAATCGCCCCTTCCATATATTTAAATTCATTTCTTGTGTTCCACAGAAGTTAATTTACCAAAATTGGTGTTTCACTCCCTTTTTTCCTCTACTAACCTTCTTTTTCGCTAGTAACTTTATACTTGTCTGATGGATAGATGGGATGTTTATATAAGCGATTACATGTACAACGTACATGTTTAAAAGAAGGAAAAAAAGTTTATTTCATTATTACTCCGTC
>VICI01001209.1:0-24717 GCA_019593645.1 Akabosia matsudoensis | reverse complement strand
TTAAGTCCAATGCACGTAAAATTTGTAAAATGCCTGTAATGGGGATAGACTTAAGCCTTCTTTATGATACGTAAAAAGGGACTGATTTTCTCGCAGTTTATGACATTCAAACTAGTGTTCATCCAAACGCTTAGACAGCATGAAACTAACGCCGCGTCGATTTATATCACGAAATGCCTCAAGGGAATCTTTGTCCACTTTATGTCGTACATTGTATGGCATAATATCGAATCATAAGGAGTCAATAACGAGATTTCTGGTCTTTTATGTACTGCTTGTTGCACGAACACGAACTACGCTGCGGTCTCGAGGAGAAAGTAGGTTTAGGGAGAAAAATTCTGGTATGCGGCCTTTATAATTCTGATAATCCTGGTTCGTCAATAAATTGAGCTGTATAGGCACATTATGGGTAAAAATGACAACGAAATGACTTTCATCGACCTCTCACCTAGAAGTTGTATTTCCAGAGTTGAAAAAATTTGAACGTTTTTGAGCGAGCACTTGCACAACACCACTTTTTGAATGATATTCCTTTTGCGATAACTTTCAATAATATCCTTTAAAAGCGAAGGCCATGAGTTATAACTGGTTTTACACAGGTTCTACATGGCGAAATGACCGTAAAAATTGGTGGTACTTCTGTACTGCAATCTACCACCTGCTTCCAATTGCACGTTTAAAAAATATTATTCAAGCAATCAAAGTATAAAACTCTGCAGTTGGCCAATCGCCAATTTCTTTTATTCTGCTTTAGTTAATTCTTCAAGTAGCTGGAATGCAATACTTGTTTGAGTGCGTAATTTACGTTAGTAAAATAACACAGGAGCAATTACATTCCGTAAAGAAGACTATCGAGTATCAACGATGCACTCTGCAATCTACACAGCATTACCTTTGACGGTGAAAGCAGGTGGAAAGTTTTTCTCGTTGTTCACTCCATTGTGTTTGAGCATGCTGGACTACCTATCTCATGTTGTGCTGCCGCTGATAAAAAACACTTCACATTACCGTACCGACAACTGCGGCCTGATGGTTCTTCCTTCATCCTTAAAAGCATGAGTGTTTGGGTTGGTTGATATTGATATCACAACCTTTGCGTTACGTTGCATTGTATCCTGACGCATTGTCCCCTTGCTTTCCACGTACGCATTGGGAAACATTTGCAACCGCTCCAAATAACTAGAAAGCAAAGCTTTCGCTAGCTGAATTATCCATATAATCTACATATCATATCGTATGAAGTAGTAGCCATTGTTTGCATACCAGTTTTTTCTTTTACATATAAAATTGTTTCATGACCGTTTAATTATTTTGATTCGTTCATATTTCATGGGAGTTTATAAATTGCTCATTTATTCATAAGAGGAAGAACTTTTTCTATCAGGCACATTCACAGTTTTGTCTTCTCCACAACCCGCAGTGGCCACGCTTTGGTTTCTTTTCACAAAAGGCTCCTACAACCATCGATGACGACCGCACTATAGCGAAGTCACATGGCACCTCGCATTATATATTTAGCGGCTCGGAGGTTGAGTAGAGGGATAGAACAGCAGATATGTATTGATCGGATCTTGTGCGGGCTACGCGTAAAATTTGTCCGGGCTTCTGGAGAAAGCACTGGTATTGGTGTTTCGAGGTGGTGTGTTGCTAATATCGGGTTACGTCACAATGTCAGATAGCTACTCCTATAAAATGAAAAAATGTGGATGTGATAGTTGTATACAGTGACGTAGGTATTAGGATTACATTTTGGCCAAGTATTATGCAAATCATGGATTCTTAGAACTATTTTGAATATGGCATAAGCGACATGTATGCATGCATACATTGAAACAAAATAAGGCATTAAGACTATTATATAATTCATTATACACTGTGTATGTAAGAATACTATATTGTGATAGGGACAAGACGCCTGCGAGTTGGAACACGACTGCCACATGGCCCATACTTTCGGTCTTTGTTGAATCGAAGTATTATTTCGCGGAGAGATTCAGATAGAGCCATACTGATACCTTTTCGGACCAGAAGCTCTGTTTCAGCCTTGAACTTGTCTCAGGACTCAACAAGAGCATTAAGCAATTTTCTCACGAGCAATTTTAATGATGATAGAAATGCAACGAGATCTGATGGGAATGCAAACCGGACTGGTATACCCCGCCCACTGTTAAATGTGAGTTCTATTTTCATGGAGCTCACTTACTCAGCCACGGACGCCAATGGAGTTCATTTTCTGAAAAGCCCCGAGGGACACAAGCGCAGATTAGAACTTCATGCCGCCAACACAATGATAATTTTAAAACATTATCTTCCTATTAAATCCCATAAACTGCATCAGTTTCGTTGCAACATGCGCACTAAAAGGTATTGTATTTTTGAATCAGGTTGCTCATTATCTCTGCATGCTTTCCTTGTGTAATTTAAACTTATATTTTGTTCAAGAAATGATCAATTTACTTTCCAAGATATAATAAGGAACCCTCTTGAAGCATTAGATCCATTGCAGAATAAGTGTAACACTAGAATCGTTGTTCTAATCCATGATGACGCCACAGGAAAATGGAACAGCTCTTTTACTTCACATCTGATGGTTTGATGACAAATTTCCTGAGATGTTGAAAACGGCAGTTATTTGATAATTCATCTATTTTCAAACAGAATTCATTAGTGAAAAGGCACGTTTCCCCGACTTGTCTGACCTTTCAATCTGAAGAGTTTCTTAACACACTTATCGAGCAGTTAAGTGACGACTTGCGTGTTTTTCCGAAGAATGCCAACCCAGGAGATCCAAAGTTTAACCTCAAAGCAAAACGGTATCTTATTATGAACACGCTTGCGAAAATATTTGAACATTGGCACATTCCCTTGCTTGTCTTGGACTCATGCGTGCTGAAGTTAATTGATTGCGAGCAAGTCACACAGTTCTGTGCACGATTTGAGGTGACAGTCATCACAGCCGACGTCAGCGTTACTATTGGAGGAGTCAAACAAAAACGCAGTGAGGCTAAACGCATACGACGGCAAATCCATAAGATTTTGATACAAGATAACCTCGACCGAATTCGGAACAAGATAAAACTTATGTCCAAAATGAGCCCCTCTGAGCACCACACCGATTGTGGGAAAGCATTCCTCAAAAGCGTTAGTCCCACGCTCTTGAGCGATGATTGTAGACGAATTGTGTTAAGCGTGCATGAAAGAATAAATGCTTCGCTGAAGCAGCATTCTTTTTCTACCGATGTTGATGCTGATTCTATTCCTCAACTAAGCTTGCTCGAAGATGAAATATTAGCGGACATAGAAAAAACTGATGCATTCCAATGTAAAAATGAAACCTGTAAACCCAAATCAAACCTCTCTACGAAAACTTGCAAAGATGGATTTAAAGAGAATATTTTAAGAACTGACGATTTTCTATCGGACGACGATTCCTCGGAAAAATGCTCGAATAAATGCACTTTTGCTACGAACGCACTAAATGGCCACGAAAGAATCTCCGATTTGTTGTTCCATGAGTTGAACCAACGTTTTCGCATCAATGGACCGCTCAGATATCAACCAAAGACTGCAGATTCAGGGCCGTACTGCACACAACTTACAGATGTGGAGAAACAGCTTTTATTTTCGATTTTACAAGAAGTAAGCTGTTTTGAAACACTAAAAGATATTCGAAATGAGCTCAAAGATTCGAAAAAGGATTTGGAAGGAAGGTTATACGGCTACAATCCGGACTTTTCAAACCTAATTGCTTCCGCAGAAGAGTTTCTTCATGGGAAGGCATCTTGTCTGGAACCCTGCAAAGAAGAAATGCAATTTTACAAAATGCCAGTCAGCCTAGTTTTTTCTGATGCAGAGGTGAAATATTTGAAGTCAAGGCCTCCCCAGTACATAACAGGCCAGTATGATAGCCCCGGTCAAATAATTAAAATGGTTATGGAAGAATCCACGTATGCTTCATGCTCAATTTTACAATTGTTTTGTGAATTAAGTCGGTATGTTTGTAAAAGTAGAATGATTTTTTTAGAAAGCTATTCATAGATGCAGTAGTGGGAACTGCATGTGGAAGCAAGAAACTTGCACTTCCAAGGTAAAAAAAAATATATGCACACTAGCACATTCTATTGCATTCCGTGTAACTTTTATGAAAATAAATGTATCGCGTTGTATTTTTTAATTAAGGCGCAATAAAACCAAAGTCGTTATCGTGGTTGAGGATAACAATGAGGCTTTAGAACTTTTAACGGTCAGTTGAAGTACCTTTATCTATAAGCCATACAAGGTAATGAAAGTCATGTTGTTTTTTTAGGTTGCCTTATGGTTTTACGATAAGATTCCTGTGGCTACATTTCAGCCAAAACACTACTACAACACGTCAGACTTTCTCTTGAGTCTGGACGCATGTAGATTTTATTTTAATGCTTATTCTACGCGTTTAAATAAGAAAGAAGAGGAACGCCTTTTCGATCGCTGGTTAGGCGTTGGCATGAACGGGATCATAAAATCCCAACAGAGTAAAATTATTTTGATCGACTTTCCCCGCCCCGGAATGAATCTCCAGCACTCCAAAACTATACTAACAAAAAGGCTTCAAGTTGAGGAGACACTGAACAATATAAAAGTAAACAGGATAAAATATGTGATTGTGCATAAAGTGCCTTATATATGTACGTACATATAATTTACTCGTATCTTGGCTAGAGTTTCTTTATCACCAGACCTTCTCGAAAGGAGGATAATTTGTCGACAGTTGAGGCCGTTTTAGATGAAGTGCAGAAAGTTTTAGATCCGTATGTAAATAGCGATACTCATTCAGCACTTTTTCGTCCCTTTCTCCACTCATGAATATTTCTGTCTTCTTTCTACAGAAGAGAAAAGCTACTGTTCCGAAAGGCACGTCGAACTTACATGGATCTGAAGCTTTACAAGCAAATTGAGCAGAAGTCACGGCAGGATCTTAAAGCCCTCCGAGATTGGGGCTTGCCAGAGCCAGACAATGAACACGAGTTGTGGGACAAATTGAGAAACTCAGAATTAGTAATCAATCCTGTCGTATCAGTAACAGACGCAGAAGATGTTGGAGATTCTGTCCAAGCTAGTTCAGCAGTACAGGTTGTATCTTCAAAGGAAAGTTGTTTTGAAGACACGTCAGAAACTGAATCTGGGCTGGCTGATGAGAGTGAGCAAGAGAGAAAGTCGTACTCTGAAGATGGACAGTATCTTTCTGAATGTGAAGAAAGCCTGGAGAGCGTTAATGGTGGGGACGATTCAGTTGTAGAACCCCCACATCAAGAAAACGCAGCTCCAATTATGTTTACCTCAGAGCAACCCAGAAGCGCTAGTTCTCATCTTGGATATGAAGGTGCAAGAATGGAACTGAGCCTGGGCGATGACGAGCCCTCCCTCGGCCCTAAACTCCATAAAGGAAGTACAGAGAGCTTAAACTTTAAAGAGTGTGTTCACAAGGAAACCTGGGGAATTGATTCTGAATCGACAATGGAATTAGAATCTCCTCATCAAGACGAAGGGAATGATGATGAGAGTAAAACATATCTACGAGAAAGATTGTCGGACATAATGAGACCTCAGGAACAAGAAAGTATTAGTTTAGAGTGTTGTCCTGAATCTGGAGATGGGGACACGGTAGCTGTCGATACAAAGCGCCTTAGCCTTATTGAATATGACGCTTCAGAAGCCTTCACAAAGCTAGAGTTCACATTACCTCCAGAATCCCAACAGCAATCTCCCAACAATGAATCCCCACGTTCACACACTACTGGAGAGAAAACGGAGCTGGAAACTGTACAAGAGGTTGCTGAAGTCGCAAGGTAAGCTCGAAGCCAATTGGAAATTGTGGCATTTTTTTCACTCAAAATTCTGATCCCTTTGGTTTTAAGGCCCGTAAACGGAAGTTCAACTGTCACCAAACGTCTACCGAAACTGTGTTTGGCATTCATTGCCAAGTTTACCAAGTCGGTGTCCAAAGTTTTGCATAAGAAACCCATGAGAAAGTTTCCTGAGAAGTTATTCGTCCGAACAAAAGAAGATATGGCTGAGTAAATTTCAACATCTTAATTTATGTATATCACTTCTAGTTTCTTGAATTTCCGAATTCTTTTTCTTCTGCCACAGAGCTAATCAAGGGTCCGTTCCTCTCGAAAACGTCGAAGCATCTTCAACAGATTGTGTTAAGGAATCCAATGTAGAGGATGTTGGGGAGCAAATTTGTGCAGGCAAGAGTACATCCTCTAAATTATCAAGAAACAAATGGTTCCGAAATATCTTGACTCATTTCAAAGTGAAAAAGAGTCAGAAGTCGACGCAAACCAGCTAGTCCGCCATTGTCTTAAGAAGTAGAATGAGTACATTACGATGTTTAGTTCTTATATTTCTCATGTAATCTTTATCAAGCAATCGACATACTTTCACAAGAAAATAATAAAACAAATCGGCATTCCAAAATGTTCAGTCTATGAAATTATTACGAATACAAAAAATCATAATTGTAAGTTATGAAACATCCAGACGCATAATCTCTACTTCTATTTGTATCTTTTTTATGATTCCGACCATGCTTATCGCCAATCGCTAATTATCGTTTATATCAGTGGCGGAACATCATCATCGACTACTTCTTGCAGACAGGAAACAGCTTCCCCATGTCCTTTATCGTGTTGCAAATCTATTTTCTTGCAGCTTCTGTCCAAGTAAAAACGAGTTGTCATTTTATAATTGGATTAAATGGATAAAAGTTAGAAAATCTGTTCTTTTTACTGGCATATACCTTTCAGGTTTTCGCAAAAGGATTACTGTATCTTTTGATGACATTGGAACACATATTTCATGTAGCTAAAACATGAAAAATCAACGCTTATTTTAAAATTAGAGGTCATGATGCTCGCATCCTTATATGTATGTGTACCTTGGGCATTGTCACCAACAAATGTCCAGTCGTTTGTGATCGTTGAATAGTACATGAATCAGGTTTAACTTCCTCTGATAAAACTAACTGAAAAGTTTTTCCTTTTGCCGTTACCGTAACATGAAAAGGATGAACATCAGCATTGATTAAGGATGTACACATATGCCTGTGAAAGAATGATCAAGATTTGTCAAAGTTTTAAATCAATTGAGGTTTGTTTGTAGAAAATTGGATTATAATATTACTTTGGCAGGGCTAGATCCAAAACTAGCAAGTTCTTTTCCCATTGGTTCATCCAAGAAAAAATCCAATTTGGCTTCGTTTATATTTAATGGCTTCCCGTCTGCATTTACGAGGTTGCGCTTGAGTTTTACCTTCTTCTTCTCTGTTGGCTTTTTCTTTTCGTCATCCAGCTCCATTCGTCTGATAAGCTCCCTCCTGATTTCCGGTGTATCTCTAGATTTTCTTTGCCAAAACTCTCTGATTTGGAACAATCATGTTGAATATCGTTTATGGCTTTTAGCAATATCTTTATGGATTGGTAGTTAAACGTACGTGTCATCGTCATTATCGATAGCTTCAGTATTTTCTTGGCATGGCTTTTCTACAGTTATCTTTGTATCGCCACAAATATTTGTTCCATTTTCTGGAACATACAAAATTTTAGTTTACTCATAAGTCATAAATGTGTGAAAATAGAGACTTATATACTCTACTCACGGTCATAGTATTCTGCTTGTTGTCTCATGATAGATGCTTCCAATTCCCTTAGATCCTGACAAGCTTCAATTCGTTCCTTGTGTGTTATATCCTNTCTGCTTGTTGTCTCATGATAGATGCTTCCAATTCCCTTAGATCCTGACAAGCTTCAATTCGTTCCTTGTGTGTTATATCCTGACCATCTAACGTCTTCAAATTGGGCAGAACAGCAATCACAAATTTCCTGTAGCCGTCATAATCTTGACACGGATTTCCAGTCAAATACCTTCGATTAATAAAAAATAAATTTATACATTTTCATGGCAGGCTAAAAAATGGTGGGGATATATGGGCTAATCATTACAATCGCTCAAAGTGTGGCAAGGCCCTCAACGTTTTGACTGATGTCAAGTCAGCTATGAAGTTAAGTGTAAGATCTAACTTTTTCAGAGACTCACATCCCTCCAAGTTTTCAATCCTCTCAACCAAATTTAAAGCAAGGTTAAGGTACTCAAGGTTCTTCAAGCGAGTGAGATTTTCTGTTATGTAATGGAAATATTTATGATCATCTTTGCAATCGACAAGCATCACACTTGTGTTAATTATTAACCTCATTTACCAATTTTGCTGATTGCATTGTTTTGGAGCAACAGAATTTTGAGCTCTCGACAAACTTTGTCAATCAATTCAATTCTTTCAAGCTTTTCTTGATGAAGTGCCAGTTCTTCGAGACTGTGGATTTCCCCTTCATTGTGTTCCGACCGTTTCCGGAGTAGTTCAACTGTTACTGGATCATAAAAAAAAATAATTGCATTGCATATCAGGGTTCAGTTTTTAGTTTACTTCATAACAATTATATGAACGTTGCTCTTGCTTACTCTTCCCCATTACATCGACACACTATTGGGGTGAATAGATACTTCCAGGCTCAAACTTTCACCCGAAGGGAAAACTTTTACTATCGACGTGATTATCTTTTACTAACTAGCTTTACCAAAATAAATAAATAAAGACTACACGGAAATGATTGAACGCAAAACCTCTATTGGGCTCAATTCGGATACCCCATAGATAATGCATGCGTATTCTCAAAATTATTCCTTATTTACTCGTCAGAAATCAATATTTATCTCATGGAGATTTATCACATATTCCCCCTCTTCTCCGTCGAACAGTTCCATCCAAAATTGTTTCCTGACTTTCTTCGTCATATTTTCACCTCTTGTATGAACCCACAACTATGCAAGATTCTATCAATACATAAGTCAAGAACCCATGAAAAACGCCAGCTATGTGATGTAACATTTTAGTTTAACTGGTGATGCCGCATAAAAAATGTACGAACGAAAGTGCTATTTGCCATTTCTACTCAACCTGATTCCTTACTACTCGTCCCTCAGCCATTTAATAAACGGTTAAAGCCTAAAGAATTCAAAATCCAGCCATGACAAAAGTTCTTAATCAAACTTTTCTTTCTTTTACGCAAAGACATGACATGAAAAAGACATGAAAATAAATAGCAAACATGTTAAACTACAAAAATGGTCTCATCCACCACTTGAATGGAACAAGTACAATTGCATTAAAGCCATCATCCAAAACCAATTAGCAATTCAACGCGAGAGCTCCAAACAGCCTGTGCTCATTTTTATTGGCCATGGCCATACTGCTGACTGCATACTTGAAGAGTAAAGCCTATTTTCATTGAGAAAGGATTCTTTCTTGCTAAACATGCTCGCATATCAGGATTCTTATTGTCTGTTTTTGCTGGTGTTTGTTTGCATCATACATTTTCATCCATAACTTCAATGCATTTTTTTTGTTATTATCATACACAACCAACAAAAAAAAAAAAACATTCATCCAGATAGCCTTGCTATCTAGCGAACTAAACCTTGTGTTTTTTGGTGCAATTATAAAAATGTAGCTCATTAAGTTTTACTCTGGAGTTGCGAGAGCAAGCAATTATTTTAAATACACCAGTGCAGTCTGCAGGTGATAGTTTCAAAGTTGTGTCCAAAAAAAAAAAAATTTTAGGCGCTGCCTTTTGGTTGGAACTATCGTTAATGAAAGCTGGATAATTTTTAACATTCTGTCAGTATTTGGTCACTACATTTTATTCGCTTACAAAACAAGTATGTGAAAAAAAAACAAGTGAATGTGTTAAAGTAGTTGGCAGTAAAGCTTTGGGAATTTAGCTGTTTTGGATTTTGAATATGTGGTAAATCGAAAATCAACTGCTGACCAGCTAATGATTGGGATTTTCGAACAACAAAGCAGTAGCAAAATGGCAAATACATTTCCAGCAGCTATTGCAAATGAGCCCCCTCCGCTGGACGGTAGTTCGGAGGACGAGGACAGCGAAGAGTTCCAGTCTCATGGATTGAGATTGGATGTTCCCAGCGGTAAGTTGATGGCTTTAAAACGCTTTTGTTTGAAAGAGATTTGTTAAGGATAACGTGTTATTGTTTATTTTTGCAGGCGACCCCACTCCAGTTTCTACTCCTCAAAAGAAACCTTCGAAGAAAAAAATCCAAGAGGAAAAAAGATCCGAGACGGAATCCCCGCAACCTGAACTAGTTTTAACTGGATCTTTAAATGACAGCGAAATAGGAAGTGGGAACGATAGTTCGTATGAAAATGCTTGTGAGCGAACAAGTTTCGAAGATACCCCTGAAAAAGTGCTAGACGATGGACAGAAAAGTGAAAAAGTGGAAGTTTCGCCAACAACGCCTGAATTAGAAAGCCCAAAAGAAAATGGTTGTGAAGCCGAATATAAATCACTGTGATAAAGATTCTGAAGAAATACCTTCAACTTTTTCCCAAACTGAACCTCAGCCAACAACGGAACCTCGGCCTGCGAGTGAAGTAGAACCTGAAGATATAACTTCAGATCAACAAGAAAGTCCAGTTTCTGATTTGCCCTCTGATAAAGTGGATGAAGAGACTGGGGAAAGTTCAGAGGGACATCAAGAGGTTGAAACGAATACAAACCAAGTCGTCGATGGCGAGAATGACACTGTACTTTGATGAATTCCAAGCCTTTGAAGGCGCTGATCCTGTTGTTAACGAATCCTTTTCTGTGAATGAATCTGGAAATGTTGAAACTGTAAAAAGTGCTGTGAACGATGATGACTTTGATGATGACGATTTTGGTGCATTTCAATCAATCCCTCAACCAACTACATCACAACCATGTGTAGAGCCTGTGATAGCGAAAGATGACGACGATGATGATGACGATTTTGGAGACTTTGCTCAGAACTCAGCACCTGTACCAACTACCTCCAATGACCCGAAGCCAACGACAACACATGTTTTCACACCTCAGAGTTCGCAAGAAGCAACAGAGGATTTTGCCGATTTCCAAGACTGCTCATTCCAAAGTTCCACACCGCCTTCGACAGCCACCGACTTCTCATTAATCAGAAGTAAAATTGACACATTAGTGAAAACATTGTTCGTTAATGAAGACAACGCTACGGAGCAAGACGAAGACATAAAGCATAGCAGCATTGACTCAGAAGTCAGCCCCTCAAACGACGGCACATGGGCCAAAGTACTAAGATTTCGAGGGAAGTCAAGGGCTCATGTTCAAATGGTTGGGTAGTCTGACTGGAACAAGATTACTAAAGAGCTTGAACATTAACACCAATAACATTGTACGTAAAAGCATTTCATAAACTATCATGTTTTTTCTTTCTTCCAAACATAAATCCTTCAACAGCCTAATTCTGTTTTTATCAGGTTTACCATGAAAAGTGGGGAACGATAGAGGTTCCAAAGTTTGCTGCAAGCTCTTGTGCAGTCGCCACTTCAGCCTCAATCGTGTAACAAGTACGAGTCACAAGGAAAAGATGATAATCCTGCCATAGTCAATAATAACAATACAATACTGTCAGACGATCATAGTAAGTATCACAATCAGTCTAAAAATGTATACGAAAATATGACAAATCTTAAAAATCTAAACACGTAAAGTAATTCTCTTTCACATTATCTTGCACATGCAGCGTTTCGGGATCATTATTATGATAATATATTTTGTAAGAAGTTGAAACACGCCATGGAGGACAATCTATACATCTTAAAATCTTATATACCTCATAAAACTGTATTATATTTTTCAGATAAGCCACCACCGATTAGCGCTGAAGCCCAAGAAATTTTACGGCAGCTACCTGACCTATCGTATATGAGGGCGAATACCCTGGTATTCCCTCCAACATCACCGTCCGGATTGTAAAAAAATAATTAATAGTTAGTGGAATTTAAGAAAGCAAAGTTGTCTTCAAGGTAGCTACGAGGAATGTTATGAAGCCGAGTATTTTTCAAAGTAGCTCAAGTGACAAGAATACAGGTGAAAAATATTTCGATGAATCGCAGCATTTACGATTAATTGACATTCAAACTTCGAAGCATAATAAAAGTCATTTCCATATGTGTAATGCACGAGTATTAAAGTGAAACCTTGATGTTTATAAAGGTTGTGATTTGAAAAAATGTATTTATTATTTTCACTTTTCCTTCAAAATGTAAAAGTAGTTAGACAATTTTTAAACCTGACTTTACTTGAATCGATGATGAACAGCTTGCTCTGTAAGAATTTTAATCAGTTTGAGAAATGTTTCTTTTTTTATAAAGCACGGTGGACATAAGTTATCCCACGCAAAAAAAATTGTATAACCCATTGCACACATTCGTACTATAAAATAGTAATAAAATTTTACTAACACAAGACTTTATCGCAAAGATGTCGGCCATAAGAGAACTTTTTTTTGGCATAAATCAGGCTTAGCTCAGAGCTGAACGAAATATAAGATGTTACTAATTAAAATAAACTTGCTGAAACCTTTATGACCTTCGCGTGAGATTGTTATAGATTAAGCTTTACTCTATGAGTTTCTTGGATTTGAAAAACTGTCTGAGATAAAGAACCTGCCATGTTGCAAGACCTAAAAGACAGCACATAGAGAAATAAAATAAACTTGCTGAAACCTTTATGACCTTCGCGTGAGATTGTTATAGATTTTAAGCTTTACTCTATGAGTTTCTTGGATTTGAAAAACTGTCTGAGATAAAGAACCTGCCATGTTGCAAGACCTAAAAGACAGCACATAGAGAAAATTGAAAAGTAGAGGACACGGGAATTAGTGGACTCGTTGGTATCTCTCATCTCTTCTTCACGTTGTCGCATGAATCCAAAGTCTTTCACAATTGCTTCTGACAAATCTTCCAATCTTTTTAATTCGACTTCTAATGGCTTAAGCTTGGCTGCCTCGTCCAGCTAAAAATTACACCAAATCGCGTCAGTAATACACTCTCATGGGAGATATGTGGGATTTAAATTTAGATTTCGCTTACCCCTTCGTAGTTTTTAGCCTCTACTCCGTGCTTCGTGCTAAGATATACTTCCTGGGGGAATCCACGTTGGCCTACATAAAATAAATATAATTCCCGTAATTATACTGGGCCACCATATTGATTTACAGCTATTGGGTATTGCATCCTGCTTACCTTGAGGTACTTTGGAGCTAAAGCAGATTTCATAAACTTCATACTCATCCGTGGTAAACGTAAACCGACCCTTTTCGGCATGCTCCTTTTTCCACAGATATCCTCCTTTAGAATCGACGACCTGTGAGGATTTATTGCGATAAAATTACAATCAAAGACTGTCGTCACCACATATACTAGTAAGTAGGAAGTAGGTCCAAACTAAAATGCAGCTCCTTACATGTAGGTCCACTGTTTGCCCCGGAACCTCAGTTATCTCATAGTCACCAGAGACAAGCACATCCTTGTGAATTTCCTCACGCAAGCACTTTTGCGCACTAGGTTGTAAGTGAAACATAAGGGAGTTAACTTCACTAATTAATCCGACTGCTAACAGGAGAACGGAGAAAGCCCCACTATGATACAATATGGGCGTATGAAACTTCATTCTGAATGTCTTCCGGAAAATCCTCCAAAAAAATACGATGTCTTTCCTTTTCAACTTGCAAATAGAATCGCTTCCAACCACATTAATCGACCTCAACCTTGTCATACAACACAACAAATTCAATCAACTTTCTATTTCCATTCAAAACAATATAAAATTTTCCGATCATATGGTTCTTTTACCTTTGACAATTCCACTTGACTGTCTTACTTTGTCCGGCTCTAGATTAGCATTAACTTGACTTCTGTTTATTTGTATGCATTGAAAGCACCTTAATTAGCAATTACCAGCACATTAATATACTACAAGCACTTTTCCTTACGCTTAAGTACTGTACCAAACCATGATTGATTGATGATACTGAGAAGATGCAGCAAAATATTTTACTTTTCAAACCATCCTCTCATATGTCGTCCCTGCTGTTCATGATTTTTTTTCTCTCAGAAAATTCTTATCCAACTTGGCATAGAAAGCAAAAGCATTAATTTAAGTTTCGCTCTTTTTTCCTTAGCACTGTCTCAAATTGACATTTGGTATAGTGGGTATTCACTATATTTTGGTACAACCATATTTTTAAAGAAATGCATACGTGGCCAAAGTATACTTTAAGCTAAGCTTAGCTTTGCTTTAAAAATGATTTACATTCTGGCTTTGTTCATTTTTTATAACTCTAGTCCAGAGACTGAACACCGTAAATGCATGTTTCCAATCTTCATCCATGTCGTGTTGTAAAAATTTATTCATCCCAAATCCCGCAATGATTCTTTTAGTTCGAGTCTCCATCTTTCCCTGAATCCACCTCGTTGTTCCCAAAATATAACATGGGAAGGATAGGAGCTTGTTTATCGTTTGATGACTCCGGCGTTCTTGCTTACCCTGTCCATGCATTTTGTGGTTTTTTTGTGTACAAGCCGAAAAGCTTGATTTTAGGTGCAACCGTCGTAAGAAGTTGGTGTGGTGGTTGTGAAGAAAGAAGCGTCTCTTCTTGCACGGTGTCGTCAGTTTTTACGGAATATTTAAATTGTGAGGCAATTAAAACTAGTAAACTTGAAGAAGAAACTAAGAAGCGTGTTTTCATTTAAGTGGTCACTGGGTAATTGAAGGAAAATGGGAGATAGCCGTAAGTGATTAGTATGAAGGCTTTGTTTATGTGTAGAGCTAGTGTTGTTGGATTTTTTTTCGGTATTTTACGGTTGACTTAATCAAGGTTATCTTTTTTTGTAGAATATTCAGCAGGCTACGGCCAAGCGTCTGGAGGTTATGGTGGTTACGGAGGACCGGGAGGCGGTTATGGTAAGTGGATACACTTTTCTTCTGTATTTATCTGTACAGCCAGGCAATATTCGGCTTAGCTCTATAACCAATAACTTAACATACTCATTCATGTAATTCGTAAACAAATAGGTGCACCCCCACCTCCAGTTGCCCCAAGCGGTGGATATGATCAGAGTTATGGAAGTGCCGTAGGGGGCCCGCCTGCCGCTCAAGCTGGATCCTGGGGGACATACGGAAATTATGACAATGCTCCTCCAGCTCCTCCCCAAGCTCCAGCAGGCGGATACGGCAACTTCCAACAAGGAGGATATCAACAAGGCGGAGGTTCGTATGGCTCTCAGCAAGGCGGCCAGGGTCCTCAAGGTTATGGGGGAGACTATAACTCTGCTGGTGGTGGAGGAAGTTTCGGTGCCGGAGGTAACCAATACCAGAGCGGAGGTTACGGCGGAGGCTCGGGATCAGGAGGCTACCAACAACAAGGATATGGAGGAGGTATGAAGCATTGCACTTAGCATGTGTATAGAGTTCATTTATTTTAAGAAATCATATTTATAGCCATCTGTTATCTTTATTTCCAGGAGGAAGTTATGGGGGTGGTCGAGGCGGAGGTTTTAAGTAAGTTGAAACATATATTTACTCAGTCCCATATGTAGAAATATTTTGTACTATAACTTGTAACAAGCCCATTTGATGATATCAAATCATCTCGACTATAACTCTCAGTAAATCTCGATCGTCATCTTAGTGGATGACTGGAAATAACCTCGACGTATGCCCAAGCGGGGATGTCACGTATAGTAATTGTAAAGTCTTTCAGTCCAAAAAATACGATCCGTTTATTCATCTTTTAGTATTCCGATTACATTTTGGTTCCACTGCGAAACAGGACAAATATCGATTGTGTACTGTAAATTCTTGTTTCGTTTACTTACTTAAGATGTACATATTATATGAACTTCAACATCGTAAAAGTTAAAACATTTGATATCGAATTGAAATGAAACAATCAATACTAGACTCAATTCTTGAAATGAAAATACGTAAACGTTTATTCTAAAAATGGTATCTCCGGTCGGTGATTGAATACAAATTTGAGAAACTGAACAGTTTGCTAATATGTAATCATGTCGGGACGGTGAGCGTTTTTAAATTCTAATGGTTTCTTATTAATGAATGTTGGTATCGAGTTTATTTTTATCGTACAGGTATTGCTGTTTAAGTGTCAAAGTCGATGGAATATTCGTGGAGGTCAACAAACAAGTGTAAAACTAAAGTGTTCTCAAGTTAGTGTGATATTTTGGTATGAAGTCTTCTTAAGACCGAAACTTCTATTTGTACTTCGTATTTTCTTCGATAATCTTGTTTTCAAAACAAGGCAAAAAAACTTCCTCAAAGTTCTTGAATTCAGTAGAACTATTCGTTTTATAAAGTATTCGTCTAATTATATTTGTCTTTTAGAAGTTTTTTTGGTACGAAATTATGAGAACGTTTGTATTAGATCTCTGGATGTGTACTCGAAGGTATCTTCTATCGAGATGGTTGCTGGTACTGCTGGTCAATTTTCCAACGTATTCCGTACTGGGTGGTTGAGTAACTGACGAGAACACTGCGTGCGACGACTGGTAAAGTGTTTGATCTGATGGTTTATGAAGCGAAATGAAAATGACGACTCTCCAGCAATGAGAATAGTCATTTCAGAGAAGTTGTCGTGTGTGTTGTGATATCATCGATGGCGTTTTAACTCGAAGGATGGAATGTCAAGAAACATAAGAACTCACCATTTGTGTCTATCTCTATTTTAGCTCGGGGTCTAAACAAGGGTCGTACCCTTCCAAAGGTAACAATTAACAGTTGTTGACAAACAGCATCTTCTGTCTACACAAATTTTATATTTTATTATAGTCTCTCTATTTTTATCTGGTATATTCATCGGTAATTATGACGTTGGTTTTCATCTAACAAACTGCTATCATTGACAAACATTACGCTCTGACTGATGCACATCATGACTGTCGCTGCACCGTGAACGAAATTTCCTATGAAGTCAAAAGTTAACTTATCCTTATAGAATAGTAAGAGTAATTTTAAGAAGTGTTTTGCATAAGGATTACTGACGTTGAAGGTTGAAGAGTACCTAAACTTTGCTACAAATTTCCCATTTTGGTCTAATATTATATGCGTACATTGGACGAATTACGATGCATATCCGGTTTTCGCGTTTGGGTTTCAGGGTTTGATGTAAGGATTATAGGTTTTACATTTTCAATATATTTGAGTGGGTCAGAGTGGTAGTTGTGAATTGGGATTTTTGTATTGTGCGAAAAAAGCGTTAAGACAAGATTGAAAGTAGCGTACAAAGAGTATTATGCGGTGCAAACAGGTCGATTTTTCAAACCATGTCTTATATGAAAGAGTAGTAAGCAAATACCTAATTCTTCGTGACGTTCAAAACTTTTCGAATATCGTTGGGTTTGTTTTTTAAACGACATCGACAAACACAATAGTGCATGCGGTATGGTCAAGATCTACAGGGAAACGGCGATGTAGCTGAAGGTGTATATAGCATAGACTCACGCCCTTCATGGGTTAATGGTTGAACTTGTCATCTCCCATAGAGTAGAGAAAAGAGCAAGTGCTCACTCGCATGGCGATTTTGAATTCATAATTGCAAAATTAAGTAGACACATTTTCTCCTTTCATACTACGTATTGAATGATTATGATTGTGTTGGTATACGTGTTGATGTATCTAATTATTTTATTAGGCTATGGCGGTGGCGGTGGAGGCGGTTACGAGGAACAGTCTAACTGCGTTTTTGTGTCTGGCTTGGCACCTGCGACGACTGAACAGGACATCGCCGAATATTTCGGCTCAATTGGAATTGTTAAGGTATTTATTTTTCACCTGCGTACTTTTGCCCTTAACGTTTAGTTGGTAACATTGTGCTTTATATCCCGTACAGATTGACAAGAGAACTGGAAAGGCCAAAGTCTGGATGTATAAAGATAAAGTGACGGGAAAGCCAAAGGGAGAATGTACGGTCACGTACGATGATCCGGATGCTGCAAGATCTGCTATAACGTGGTTCAATGGGAAAGATTTTCAAGGAAACGTACTCAATGTTTCAATGGCCACTCGTGGTGGCAATTCATACGGAGATAACTCAGGTGGTGGCGGAGGTGGATTCCGTGGAGGAAGAGGAGGTAATGATGGTTTGTCGCAAATACGTTTTGAAAAGAAAAACTTTGTAATGCATATAATTAATCAAAAATTGTTCGTTGATTTTTAGGTGATCGTGGTGGATTTAGCAGTCGTGGAGGAGGTAATGTATTTTCAAGAATCCAAATATTTACTTTCCGTTTCTTAGAAATCAATCACAATGCTCTTTTTCAATTAGGCGATCGTGGCGGATTTAGCAGTCGTGGAGGAGGCGGCGGCGCTGGGGCTGGAGGTCCTGGCGGACCACCTAAGCGTAAGTATTTCTCATTAGAACAATAGACTCATTAATGACGGTTTTGACAGCATCTAATTGTATCTGAATTGTAGCTTTTAGCCGGGAAGGTGATTGGACATGTCCCGATGAAGGGTGTGGAAATACCAACTTTAGTTGGAGAACTGAATGCAACCGATGTGGAGTGTCTCGTCCTGGTAAGTTGTGACTGCTATAATATACTGACGATGATTATCACGTTGCCGACAATTACCAAGTTTCTTGTATACTCTCCATAGACAATGATGATAATGGCAATGCATTTGCTGGAAATGGAGGTGATAGAGGCGGGCCACCAAGAGGGTCAAGAGGCGGATTTGGAGGTACCTTTTGAACTTTTGTACATAATGTATATAATGCGAGCTTGAAAATTTGATGCTAAAAGTATAAATCATGGCTATAGACAGGGGAGGCCGAGGTGGCGGAATGAGAGGAGGTGATCGTGGAGGCCGTGGAGGTGGCAGAGGTTTTGGAGATCGAGGAGGTGGTTTCCGTGGGGGTAGGGGAGGTATTATTTTAGTATTAGAAATTGAAAAAGATTGCATAACTGTGTTACATTTGGATTATTTTCTTGTGTAGGCGATCGTGGAGGAAGGGGACGAGGTGGTGGAGGTCCAATGAGAGGAGGAGATGGAATGTAAGAATCGTTTTTCCCAAATGGTTATATTTTTATGTTATTAAGATTCGCTCTCAAATCGGAATCTTTGTTCTTTTCACTGACAGGAAAAGAGATAGACCAAGGCCATATTAGGGTCCTGCATAGGTTGCAACACGGAGGCTGACGTTGAACATAATTTAGGAATTTAAGAACGTAGCAGTGTAGTAATTTTTAATTCCTGCACTGGGAATAATGTTGCTGAACTAGCGATTCAGTATAATGTTTCTTATTTCGAAAATTATCTGATTTTGCGCAGTTGCGCCATTAGTTTTATTTCTTTAACTCTTTAACTTTTCCATTCGTAATGATTGATGTTTAGTATTTAGTTGTACTTAAATGTAGATGTAGTTTATTATGATTTTTTTTGTACCACTGCAAATATTCTGTGTTGTATAACGGCAGGTAAAACCTCCACATGTATTCAGTATATAAATAATAAAAGTATGTGTTACCAAACATGCATTGATGCCTCATTATTATGTCAAGTTGTTGAAATATCGTTGTTCAGTTGATCAGTCGTTTTACGGTTTTTTTTAGTAGCAAACACTAAATACATCAAAGACTATCCAAAATATACTGACATCTCGCGCTATCTAAACATGAATAGGTTGATCAACTAAATACCTGATTATTGTTAATCAATACACTCGCTAGCAAACTCAATGGTTTAGTTTAAATTATTTATTGTTACAAAAATTAGATTGTTCTAAAAGTTGTTCGTTTGTCTCACAAAGGGTACGTATAAGCACACTTTCATGAACTTGAGGGCGGTGGTGGTGGAGGCGCTATATTTTCTTGACACTGTGAACTAGTAAACTTTTCAACACTACGCTTCGCCTGACGCAAAATCGTGTGCGTTTTATGAAGCTGTCGACAAATGGCTTTCTCGACTTGTTCCTTTTCTTTCGTTGTGGAGTTGAGTTTTTCTAAAGTGTTATCTAGGGCCTGTAAGTGTAAAACATGAATTAAAATGTCCTTCTGGGTGTTATGTGAAGTTGAAACGATCACTTACTTGCTTAGTTTGCTTCAGTTTTATTGCCAACTCCCGATTTGTTGTGCGAAGGATGCGATTCTCCTCCTTGTAATTATTTCCATTACTATCATCTGAGTTAACAGCACCGTCATGACCTGAATCTATTCCGAGATCAGGACTGGTTGAATCGGATGGTCGGTTTAGGTCCTACCATTATAATTATGAAACTTAGAGTTAAGGTTTATTCAATAACACAAAAATTCCAATAGTAGCGACGTGACTACTTACAACCATAGTGCTCCCAATCGACGCTTTCGTAGATTTCTGGTAGGTATTCCTAAGAACCTTCAATTCTGCCACAAGCTTAGCATGTTCCGCATGAAGGTTCTTCAGTGCGTTTTCAGTCACATTCAACCTTTTCGTCAGTTGTTTGTTCTCGTCAGACAGAATATTTGTACTAGGGCCTGCGGCTGTTACTTTAAGGAAATTAACGTTTGATTCCAGTGTTCTCACTTGACTAATCAAATCTTCTTTCTCTTGACCTAACTGCGCATTGATTCGCTCCATTATGCTGATATCCTTCTTTAATTTGTTGATGTAAACATTGGCAGATTCAAGCGAATTCTCCAACGAGGGATCCAAAATGTTGCACTGAACATTTTCTGATTTTAGTCGAGTCCTATCCGACGAAGAGGGCTTGTGAGCCCCGGGGGACAGAATACCTCGATGATGATCCTTTAAGTATGAATGCGTAGACCTATGATGAGCGTCAGTCGATGTGCCCTGAAGATAGGAGAAATTACTTGATATAGTCAAAGAAGTAAAATGCAGCAGACAACTACTAATAAGCTAAGCTAAATTTCATCCCACGATACCTTATTAAAATGCGTGTCCAAACTTTCGCTAATTAATCGCGCTTGTTCCACCGTCCTCAACAAATTTTCACGGTTTTCATCCGAAAGCCCTGTAAGTGAGACTACCTTCTGCGACTCCAAATGTAACAACGTTTGCACAAACTCAGTTAGCTCTCTCATTCTGTACTGCAGTAGTTCCACCAACTTCTGAATTGAATCCTGCGTCAAAAATAAAGTCAAAGCGTTAGTATTCACGAATTGTCATTGCAATAGGTGAAAATTTGAAAGAAAATACAATAAAATGTAGCTAAAATTGCACATGCAGACATGCCGGAAAGCCGTTAACTGTGAGAACGCTTACCAAGCGTGACTAACATTATTGCTGTAGACACACTACTTAAGATGATAAGGGATGGGTAAGTTAAAGCAATGCTTATCTTTTATAAGGTAAACTACTTAAAATATAAGTTAAAAGAAAAATTCTATCGCACAACACGGTGGTCGTCACGTTTGATTCGAATTAAAAGGTTTAAATCTTGGGACGATGATTATGGACTCACTGAAGTAGGCAAAAATGCATTTCTTTCAATATCTTTGGTTTTTTCTGATAATTTTCTCTCGAGCTTTTGATTCCTATCCTGGAGTTTAATACATTTCTTGCCGATTTCCTGAAATATAAAAGCAATTTTAAAATAAGTCAAAACTATATTCACAGAAAAACTGAGAGCAAACAACGTGTAATTGTATGAATACTGGCATCGTACCCGTAATGATGCAGTCATTTCACGTATTTTGTCTTCCTGTTTGGTTTCATTGCACCTCAGTTCCAACTCCAGTTTGCTAATTCTATTTTCATAGTACTGGAGTTTGTCATTACTCAATGCAACTTGAGCTTGGACTTGCTGTAGAACGTTCTCCTTAATTTGTAATTTGCTTTCAAGCTCTGAATTTCTCAGTTCCCACTCGTTTTGCTCAAATGCAAACACCGCTAATTTATCAACTTCTTCATCAGTTTGAGCGGGGCGTTGGGTTTCTCTTTAACTCTTCAATGTTGCGATTAGCTTCTTCCAATCTCTGTAAAATATCTTCGTTTTGTTTCTCCAGGCGCGTGTTCATCTCTTTCAACTCTGAAATAAGTTTCTGCTTATGAGAAAGATCTTCTTGAAGCTCGGCGACTTTATCTTCCAAAGCGGTCTTGTCCGTTTTCACTTTGTCCAGTTCATTGTTGAGGGACTCCAAGGCTGAAGCGGAGCTTGCGGATGCCGAAGATGGTGCGATGGAATGTGAAGAAAAAAAGCCATTTTGAAATGCTGGCATCTGAGAAAATACTGGAACAATATAAATAAAAGAAAAATTTTAAGTGCCACCAGATTCCAAGATGATAAGGTCCCAACTTTTTACAATGAAGCCAAACCTGCAATGTCTGATGAGCTAGGCTTCGCTCCAGTCTTCTGTTCGCTCAAATATATCCGAACCTTTAATTGAAAGTTTTCATGCTGCAACTGTTTAATCTTTTCCGTGTAATCCTTCAGGGTAGGGCATCGTTTCGAGCCCGGTGATGAAACCAGTCCATTATTAAAAGTCTCATCATTTGGGTCAAACTGCTCCAAAAACGTCGGCGACAAGGACCGCATAGTCACCGGCTGTCCACTGTTTAATTGCTGGTCTGACATTTTTGTAAGAGTAAATTTAGCACTACGTTTAATTGACGGCACTTGGGGTCACTACAAAAATATTTTCTGGATTTCCGTTTATAACTTCATAACTCGACTTTCAACGTTTCAACAATGCTCCACATTGTCACATCACGGTAGCCAATAGTCACTTTATCATGTGTTCAACATTTACAACACTTAATCTCCTAGGTAACCATGTCAGATTTGACCTAATCCTCAAACCTGGAAGCTCACTTTTTTTTCCTCACACACAAAATCGCCCTCGATTCGGCTGTACAGGAAATGGTTTAACAAAATCGGTGTATCACACCAGCTTGGCTAGGAGGTACGCTTCTCAAAAACTCGGCGTATCACTTCCGTCTCCTACAAAAAAAAACAGCATGCCGTTACAATACGCATTTAGAGTTGGAAACAGGAAAGTCTTACAAAAAAAATCAGAGCAGGATGAGTTTACTGATAAACCCGAAGGAAACATGATCTAGCAACGCGTCTTGACAAACTACAGAATAGCAGGCGGGTCTGAATCTGTACCAGAGTTGATGAGAGTGATACAAACACCGTTGCAATTCCTTCCCCTTCTTTTTTCTAACTTCCTCCAAAAAAGCATCAAACTGTTGCTCCACACGGCTGTACAGTGCACATGCACACACAAAAACGTTATTGGTTTGGTTGTGGGAATAATGATAGTGAGAGAAATTGGGAATCATGGCCAAGCTAAATATAGCTTTCACTACGCAGCAAGAAACTCATTAAAAACGCCAAGACAAACACAAGGTTTCCTTTTCACATTGGCAAAGAGATTAGTATAACTATCTCTATAAACTTGGTACATGGTGTTTCAAACTTTTCAGATTTTATGCTCATTTGAATGCTCCCAAAGGATCAAATTTGTTTTTATGAACTTGCTAACATTTTTTTCTCTTTCTTCCAGATTTTTGTGCTTTTTGCAATGTATTCAAATTGGAAAAAGAATTTTTTTTTCTACCGGGGGTCATGCGTCATGAATTCTGAATGATGATGTGAAATAGGGGAAAATATTAATAGCCCAAAGAAAAGGTAACATTCTGGAACTTCCAGTTCCATACAAGGAAACCGTTTCATTCTACTTCAGTTTCCTTCACGTTTGCATTCAGAGCAAAATGCTTCTGTTGTTTCACAGTTTGCAGTTTTAGTTTTAAAATGTTCAATATCCGAATCTTGGTGTCAAATTTTGATACATGCAATATGTGTACTCCTTTCCTTGAAATTGGATCTTACCTTACCATCGATCCCCTCTTGAAAAACAACTTGGCACCGGAAATGAAAACTTGCGCTTTCAGTTTAATCTAAATCCTGTCTGCGTGAACCATTTCATATGACAAGTTTCTGTCACCTTTTCCTTTAAAAAAATACGCAGTCACGCACACGTGCCACGCGCAGCTAATCAGCGTTCCATCTCAGTTCCCGGATCGTCTATCGTTTGGAATTTCGACAGGAGTCAGGAAAATTAGTAGAAAATATAATTTTGCAGATACCTTCCTGAGGGAACATAAAAAGTAAAAACGAAAATCTAATCTAATGAAAATGTTAATGAGCTGTGTATGTCTGGATCCTTGCTGTAATGTTTACTTATGATAGGATGTTTGCCAATTGCCAACAGCTTCTCGAGCATTTTTTGTTAGGTGCTCAACATTACACGGTCTGTTTCTACAGACTTTTTTTCTTCAGAAGCAAGCAACTAAGCATTTAGCCAGTTTTATGTGCGAGCATTTCTTTCAAATAAATTAAATCAACTTTGCCAACAGACAGTGAGCGATTGTTAACCTGATGCACCTAACGGTTGCATTCCTCGCGTAAATTAGTACAAAATGGAGTCTAGTAAACCGTTAATTGCGACTTTAGGTTCAACTTACCTCAAGAATCGACGAAAAAAAACTCGTCCTTCTGATTTTGAAGAATACGCGATACACTTCAGAAACAAAACTGTATTTACAGCGTTTTTGTTCCGATGGATTAAGCACTACAACTTCAAAAATTACGTCGTCATTTTACCAGGAATTTTTTATGCATATCTGACTTCACTCACGTAGTCATCCTTTAAAAAACCCTGCACTACATTGTAACACTTACAAACACACACCAGAGACCAGACTTCAGAGGAAACTATCGGTCAATTTAATTTTAAATCCTTGGAACAAAGAAACCAAAACAATCTACAAAATGCAAACACTCCGTTACGCTTTACAAATT